>JAVJIF010006291.1:0-239809 GCA_038442645.1 Agave tequilana | reverse complement strand
CTGTGAGTGAGCGGAGCTCTTATGGACCCAGAGCCGACCGAATTGCCACTTGCGGTGTACATGAAATGAATCTTGTTGATCTCAATCGTCTGCAAGAACTCTTCTTGTTTCAAGTTTGAGTGTGTGTGTGTGTTTGTTAAGATAAAGGAGTTGACTGGTAACTTGTTCCTCGTTAATGTATCATTTCATACTGCTCAGTGCTCAGTATCTGAGGCTAGTTGAAGATTTTCCATGTTTTTCTAATTTCTTTTATTTCTATATTTCTCTGTATAAATCAAATGATTTCCCTTAAAAGTTCCACAAGTTTTCCAACTGCCATCTGCTATTTTGATTTCCTGAAAAAGACAGCCATAAATGAAGTTGACATTTCGTGGAGTTTGCAAAAGTCATTGACAAAAACCCCTGGAAAAATGAAAATAACACTTTATTGAAAGTGGATGTCATGCAAGATGTTGGTGAAGTTTGTGAGCCATCCTCTGCCAAAATTTTTCATCACACTGTCATAAATTCATTGACAAAATATGTTAAGCTCCCCTTTAATGTTTGTTTAGAATGAGTTAATTTCTTAAGGGCCTTTTTCGATTGGAAAAGGATTTGAAAAGTGACAGTGGCACCCATAAAATCTATTTTACTTGGGAAAGTTTAGTGGTGATCCCCACGTTGTCAGTTTTTCACTCAAATTTTACCGATTTTGCTGTGAAAGCAACATGCCCATCTCGCTGACAATAACGACATTTTTCCACAATTTTTTTTTGCAAAATAACAGTTCAGAGCTGAAAATTCCTGAGGCTCATAAAAATCAGAAAATATCTCAACTTCTCAACAACTTTTTACAATTCAAATAAACCCTAATGTTATGTAAAGTGTGAAAAAAAAAGCTTTTAGTGATTGACTTGCTTTGCTTGATCCATTTGAATCACAAATTGAAAGACATCTCCTCTTGTACTCTGATTTCCAATCTTGAAAGTTCCATCAGTTTTTAATGCTCCTTCCTGAGTTGAACCCAACAATGGCAACCAAACAGTAGAAAGTCTAACTACGGCACTACTTTTACACAACAAAACAAGGAGTATTGGGGAGTTGGTAGGAGACTTTTTTTGCTCACCTCTTCAAAATTTCATGGAACTTGACGACGGAATTAAATTAAAATTTTAAAGGGAACAAAAATTTAAGAAAGGGGGTTGAACCTCAAAACTAACCTATGAATATGAGGCCAAATATGGAAGTTCTCTTGTTCACTAAAAGCCTTAATCTTTTTTTTATTAGAACTCATAAAGATTTATTACTTAAATAATTTCATTTTCATTTTATGAGAATCTGTATGGGTAAATGATTGTATTATATACACATTTGTCTTGTGTTCTATACTATAGATGATCTGGAGTGTAGAGTTCAGCTTACACACGAAAGATCAAATTATCAAATCCCTATAGAATATAAGTTAAGTCCACAATCTTAGATGGAGTTGGATACACCATCGGTAGAATTGTAATGCAATCTTTTGGAATAGTCTATCTTGACTGTAGGAGACTGTTTGATGTCTCGGCTATTGCATTAGTGCATGTGACCAAGTTGATGTAATTTTCTGTATACTGACTATATTTGAAAATTAACACTCATAGTCATTATGAGTGCTTAAACTCTTAATCTCAAAATATTTAATGGACATGTACAAGTTATGCTTGTCACTTTGATTCATTAAGAAGTGATATTTTTTTGTGAGTCAACAACATCAGTGAGTTGGATGATAATATAATGTTTACGATGGAAATTATTCATTGACGGATTTCACGTCCCGAGATAAAGGAGTGATGGCATCCTCTTGAAAAGCTTAAGTTTTGTACATGTCAAACCCTATAGGTGTATTTAATTATCTGACATGACAAATAAGTTAAGTGGTGGGTATCTAGGATAAGATGTCGATTAAAGGAAATTGCCAGTAATTTAAATTAATTTACTCCTTAATTGATGAACATCAGTGATTAGTCTACGATTCTGCATCTTTTTTCCTACTGGTTTATGAATAAAACATCACTTCTGAACCGTGTTTTGGTCTATTTTGCAGATAATCAAAAGTTCAAGGACAAAGACAGAATAAGAGCCTAATTAAACTCAATTTCTCGAATAATTAAATCTCAATACTTGGAGGTCAAACTAGAGAACTTCTAGAAATTCATTGGATTCAGAAGTTGGGTGCGAATCATCAGAAAACCTGAGCCAATTTACCCTAATCCAGAACCATATAGAAGGTCCTCGCAGTTGGATGAAGCCATAGAGCAAAACCAGAGATCTGGGTCCCTCATATTTTCACGACAATCTTGTGGGCCCATGCGTCGATTTTTGACATGTGGCTTCGTCTCACCTTCCAAAGTATTCTTTTGCCTATAAATACTGCATTTTCAGAATAGAGACGAGGTTACAGAAAGCTGTAGGCTAGGTTTTCTTCCTCTTTAGTGTAGTGTAAGGTAGTTCTTCTTCTCTTTTCTTTTGTATTTTAATTTTGTTTAAGATTCATGTATTAGGGCAGAGTTGATTCAGAGAGAAAGAGAGAGATTGATGTAATAGATAGTGACAATTTATGAAAGCTTCCTCCTTTTTTCAATGGTTTCTTCTCTAACCTCTAACATGACTAGCTAACTTTCTTTTACCAACCACTAATCATCTAACCTCTTACTCGATAATCCACATGAATCTAATAGCCTCTACAAGGCCTTACTCTCGTAAGAGCCATTGATGACTCATAATGATGGATTCTAACATTTAACTTGCTAACAAGCTAACTCTCTTATTTCATACTTACTTCTAATATTTTTGATGATCTAATATTTGTATTACCTTACTCTTGATGGAAGTTTGAATGTGAAAAATTATTTCATGTGCCATGCTTTGTATCGTCTCTTGAAAAAAACTAAGGATTAGTGATGGCCAAGGATCCATGTGAGACATCTATCACTAAGAGGTTAGCATGATTAGTGGAACATATAATAGTTAGTAGCCATGAAATTTCTTCTCTTTTCACTTTGTTTTCAAAAAATATTTTTCAAAACCATTTCATTCTTTTCTTATAGATGTTTTCACTATCTTCTTAGCTCACCATTATTTTCATCTTCTTCACAACAAGTTTCATCTTTTTTTTTCTATTTGTTATTAAACCCACTTTCTAAATCACTTCACTTTTCACTTCATTTTTATTTTTTTTACTTTTGATTTATCGATTCCACAACCACTCCTCTATTAGTTTTCACATCACCGTTTTCATCGCCTTCTCCACCTGTCACTTCTAGTTTTCTTTTCTTTTTCTTTTCTCTTTCTTTAACAAAGAAGAACTTATTAAAAATATGACGTAAATGAACTGTTAATGCTTTTATCACCTCCCGTCCCTGTGAATTCGACCCGTATAGCCATCATGTTATAACGAAAGTATCGAGGAAGCCAAAGCACACATACATAATTTCACTGATTTTAAAAGACACATTTTTAAGTGTTGATTTTATCCCGATCAAATAGAAATCTTAACATAGGGAGATTTTAGGCATATAATAATATGAATCTCAAAAGTAATTTTGAGATAAGGACAGAAGTGCAATTACAATTATTTAGTAAATTAAATAATAATTTATGAAATTAAGGATTATAATTCGAGTTGAATTAGGCTTTCCTGATTTCATTATAAGTCTAATCTTTATTTAATTCCTAGTGGTCCCTATCATAGCTATATAAAGCCTCCTATATAGCTCTTGACCGAGATAGACATCATACATCAGAAACAAAAAGAGAAAAATCCTAGTTTCTAACAGAGCTAAAAGGGAGATCGGAAGTTCGAAGCTCACCATTCATCTGATCTGGTGCTTTAAAAATATGATAGAAGATCACGAGGTGTTCGAGACGACACCCCAGTTTGCGATTGAAGATTGTTCATGAAATCAATCTAGCGAGATCTCAAAGGTATGATCTCTATTTTCACTGAATTTTTAGGATTGTATGTGTATTAATTTTTGTTGTTCAGCATGTATCCACTCAAAGTGATCTTAGAAATTTTTCGCACTTTCAATTGGCATCAGAGCTAGCCTTGATCGCAGATATAGGTCGAAAATGCCATGTTGTCCAGGAATCTATATTTCATATACCATGTATCATCTGCAAGATTTTATGTGCTAAGTTAACCCTTGTTTTGCAGTGTTAATCCCGCTATTATGATCGCACAATATTTATTTACAACTTTATGTGAATGGATCACACGAGGGTTGTTCGTGGTTAATTGTATGATGGATGGTTTTAAGTTATTATTTTTTATCCACGAGATCTTCATGATTATTAATTTAATGATGTAGTACTGTCGACTTGTCGAAAAGAGATCTTCAATTCTTGGACTTCTCTCGGAGTCTACTCGGAGTCCTCAGAGTCAGTTCTCAGACTCCACTCAGAGTCCTCAGAATTCTCAGAGTCAGTTCTCGAACTCCACTCGTAGTCTACTGGGAGTCCTCAGAGCTAGTTTCTGGAGTCTACTCGGAGTCCTCGAAGTCAGTTCCCGGGCTCCACTCAGAGTCCTCAAACCAGTTCCTGGAGTTTACTCGAAGTCCTTGGAGCCAGTTCTAGGAGTACACGAAGTTTTTTCTTGGAGCTAGTTCTGGGAGTTCCTTCGAGAAGCTGCTCAGACAAGCCGAAACATATTCCGATTAGGTTCTGAAAGCAGAGATCCATTTAAATTTCGGGGGTGCTACCCCTAAACCCCCTCCACCTGACCAGGCAGGTTGATTCTCGCGACCAAACCGAGCAGGTTGATCCCAGTGACCTGACTGGGCAGGTCGATCGCCATAATACTCTGCGGAGAGCAACATGGAGACTCCGGCCATAATAGCTGGATCATATATTTTATATTGTGATATTTACTATCTGTTGCGATTTGTATTGTATATCATGTGTGCTCATTTCTAGATTAGTGGTACCTTTTATGCATGCAGAGAACATGGCTAATGAGACTGATCTTAGATCACAATTATAACCCTCATTTTTTTAAAATTACTAAGTGGAGAGGGATTTTTTTTAGTCCCACGGTCTCCATTATCGGTTTGTAGGTGATGTAATTGATTTTGTATGTTGACCTCGGAGCCTTCTTCTATATTAGACAAAATTAATTACAGAGTTGTTAGTATGAACTTCCTCAAGAGATAGTTTTAGATGGTTAATAATATAATACTTTTCCTCCATATGAGGGGTAGTATGCAGATTAATTAATTTGAAATTACATGATGGTATACACTTAACTATAAACAATCGTATCCTCACCATTTGAGTCACCGAAGTTGCTTATAGGATCAAAGTAATGTCAGCTATATAATTCCACTTGGCATGATTAAATGTCTAGTTGGTGATATCATTAGGATTTATCCTATCTAGATAAATAATGATTAGAATGACCCTTCCATCAAGGCATTCTGCTCAAGGTATACTAGACTGCTGGCGAGTTCTTATATTTATTGGTTGATGGTACCAATTAAAATTTTGAATTCAAAGAAATTATTTTGCCCATTATAATTTATATTAAATTATGTGATTCTCAGGATTTAACATGGACGTTCTTCATTCAACTCTCTGTCAGTTATTATCAAAAAACACAAACTTACGACCCTAATTATATTGATTGGAAACAAATTTGGAGATAGTATTAACTGTTGAAGTGTATAAATTTGTGCTCAATAAAATATGTCCTAAGCAACCAGGTAATGAGGCAACCAAAGAGGAAGCACATGCCTACCAGAGGTGGAAGAAAGCTGATGAGATGGCGTGATGTTACATCTTGGCTTCCATGTCAAATATATTGCAACATCAGCATTAAGATATGTCCACTGCCTATGACATGGTGATGAGCGTAAAAGAAATGTACGGGGATCAAAATGGTGCTGCTAGGCAAATTGCTATGAAGAAATTGATGAACATATATATAGTAGAAAGGACATCCGTTCGAGATCATGTTCTGAAAACGATGAATCATCTGAATACACTGGAGATCTTGGGAGCTAAGATTGATAGGGAAACCATGTTGATATCGTGCTCCAGTCTTTGTCAGTCTCTTACGCAATTTTGCCTGAATTACAATATGAATAAACGTTCGTATTCTATGGCGAAATTAAAGAACTTCAGTCTACTGAAGGTCTCACTAAGCCAGTAGCTCGTGCTAATATTGCTGAAAAATATTCTGCTCCTAAGTCGAAAGACAAGAAGAAGTAGAGAAAAGTTCACAAACCACAAGCACAAAAAGTAGTGAAAAAGCTTAAAAGCAAGTGTTTTCACTACAAGCAATCAGGACAATAGAAGAAGCAATGTCCAGTTTTTCTAAGCAAGATTAACAACCGAGAAGGTAAACTTCGTTTACTAGTAGTTGAATCATGTTTTGCAGTATTATATGCAAACTCATGATGTGTAGATATGGGAGCCACTAATCATATTAGCAATACTTTGTAGGAGTTCCAACAAATTAAACAACTAAGTGATGGGAGATTTATCTTCACATGGGCAACGATGTGAAAATGTCAGCAGTTGCATTGAAAGATTTAGAGTTATTTTTCAGTAACAATAGGATTTTATTTTTAAAAGATTATCTTTATGTACCCAGTATTAGAAGAAATCTTGTTTCAGATTTTAGTCTAGTGCATTTTGGATATTTTGTTTATTTTATTAACTCTGTGGTTATTAGGCATAATAAATATTTTATCTATTATGATCATTGGTTGATAATCTTTATATTATTAATCATGTCTCTCCCAGGTTGCAATTAAGTAAAATAAATAACACAACTAGTTTATCATCTAAGAGAAAATAACCTTTTAAAATGAACCAAACATATCTTTGACACTTGAGACTTGGTCGTATTAATCTAAGAAGAATTTAAAGACTGGTTCAAAATGGACCACTAGGTTTATTGAAAGTGGAGGCACTTCTAGTCTGTGAATCCTGCTTAGAAGGTAAAATGCTAAAAATGCCCTTTACGGATAAGGAATATAGAACCAAAGAACTATTGGAATTAGTTTATTTTTATTTGTGTGAACCTATGATTATCCGATCTAAAAGAGAATTTGAGTATTTTATCACTTTCATTAATGATTATTCAAGATATAGATATATTTATCTGATGCACCATAAGTCCGAAAGCTTTGAGAAATTCAAGGAGTATAGGACATAAACGAAGAAATGTCTGGGTCAATTTATCAAGACACTACATCTGATCGTGGTGACAAATACGTCTTAGGAGAGTTTAAAGATTACTTATCAGATGTGAGAATTATATCACAGTTGTCTGCACCTGGAATATCACAGTATAAAAATGTAGCAGAAAGAAGGAATATGACTCTTATGGAGATGGTAAGATCTATGATGAGTTATTCAGATTTACCTGATTTCTTTGGGGATATGCACTAGAAATGACAGCATATATTCTAAACTTGATACCATCTAAGTCAGTATCTTCTACACCCATAGAACTGTGAACTTAGTCTAAAACATGTTTGGATTTGGAGTAGTCCAGCACATGTGTTGAAGGGGAAAGCAGATAAACTAAATTAAGAATAGAAGTATACTTGTTTGTAAGTTGTCCAAAAGGAACCAAAGATGGTTTATTCTATATTCCTAAGGATCAGAAGGTTATTGTTAGCACCAATGTCTGATTCTTAGAGGAAGACTATATGATGAATCATAAGCCCAGGAGTTTATTTGTTATAAAGAGCTTAGAAAATACATATCGACATTTGCATCTTCAATATCCATAGTACAAGAAAATACATCACAAGTAGATGACATTTCATTACCTAGTTATAGTGGGAGGATTGTCGGTACTAGTACAGATGATGAGATAGAGACAGGTTCAGAACCTGCACAGCGTGTCACGATTGATGAACAGTCACAAAGAGTGTTTCATCGTAATTGGAGAGTTATATGACAACCTGATAGGTTCATGTTCTTGGGAGAGTCTTTTGACAAGGTCCCTGATGAGCATGATACTGATCCCTGCAGCTACAACGAGGCAATCCAAGATAAAAATTCAAAATTTTGGCAAAGGGCTATGATGTGTGAGATGGAGTTTATGTACTCTAACAAGGTTTGAAATCTTGTAGAATCACCCGAGGGGATAGAACCCTTTCAGATGCAAGTGGATTTATAAGAAAAAGAGAGGAGTTTATGACAAAGTGAAAACTTTTAAAGCAACGCTTATTGCAAAAGGGTTTACTCAGAAAGAGGGAATCGATTATGAGAAAACTTTTTCGCCAGTGACTATGCTAAAGTCTATTCGAATTCTCTTATCCATTGCATCCCATTTCGATTATGACATTTGGCAAATGGACGTCAAGACAACATTCCTTAATGAAAATGTTGACGAGTGTATTTATATGGTGCAACCAAATGGATTCATAGAAAAAAAAAAGCACTTGGTTTGCAAGCTTAAGAGATCCATTTATGGACTTAAGAAAGCATCCAGATCTTGGAACATTCATTTGATCAAGATATAAAATCTTATGGTTTTGAACAATGTCAGGATGAACCGTGTGTGTATAAAAAATATGACAAAAACATGGTGGTATTCTTAGTACTTTATGTTGATATTTTACTCATTAGAAATGATGTGGGGGTATTATCATTGTTAAGGTATAGTTGTCCAACCAATTTCGACATGAAAGACTTGGGAGAAGCCAGTTACATCTTTTGGATCAAATTCATTCAAGATCGCAAGAAAAGGATGTTGGGACTATCACAAGCTACTTATATCGAAGCAGTTCTAATCCATTTTAGCATGCAGAATTCCAAAATGGTTACTTACATTTCATACATGAGATCACTCTATCCAAAGATCAGTGTCCCAAGACACCTGAAGAGATAAAGAGCATGAAGATAATTTCTTATGCCTCAGCAATAGGAAGCCTCATGTATACTATACTTTGCAATAGACCAAATATTTGCTTTGCTGTAGGCATGATCAACAGATATTAGTCTAACTCAGGATGAAAATACTGGACTACGGTAAAACATATATCAAGTATCTGAAAAGAACTAGAGACTATATGTTGGTATACCAGTCAGAGAGTCTAGTACCCCTTGAGTACACTGATTCAGATTTTCAATCATATAAGAATGTCAGAAAGTCCACCTCAGGATTTGTGTTTACCTTAGGAGGGGGGGCCATAAGTTGGAGGAGTGTAAAGTAGTCTTGCATTGCTGACTCTACCATGGAGGCCGAGTATGTAGCTGCCTTAGAAGCAACTAAGGAGGCAGTTTGGCTTAGAAACTTTTTATTTGATCTTGGTGTGGTCTCTTAAGCACAATGAGTTGTTATACTATACTGTGACAATAGCGGAGCGATTGCTAACTCAAAGGAACCAAGAGTGTTGTGAAATTGATATGCTCTGATACAAATTATTGTAACAAATCGGCGCTTTAATACCATTTTTACTCTTGGCGTCGATGTTTGCGGAACTTGGCAATATGAAGTTACTTGTAAAAAAAAAATTATTGTAAAGCAAACTAGCAATACTTAAATAAAAGAGTAATAAGAGATAACACGAAGATTTAACGTGGTTCAGTCCAAACTTGGCTTACGTCCACGGAGAGAGAACTTGAGAAAGTTTTATTAATAAACTTGATACAAAGAGATTTAACGTTTCTCTTGATGCAACAAGAATATTCACCTCTCCCTTTAATTTAGACTTAGATTATAAGAGTATTATCTTCTCTATATGCATCTTCAACTTCTTCCTCTCTTTCTTTGCTTTCTTGGTGTTCTCCATCTTTTTCTGTGCCTTCCTGTTTCTTATAATGTTGCGTTACAACATTTATTTATAAAATTTTATAACACAACTCTTATTTGGACTATGAGATGATCTTGGTCATTGGATATTTGAAGAATCTTAACCAATCCTATTAGAAGTTGATCTCCTTGATGTAGAAGAATTCTAAACCCTTTAATCTTTAGAAACCAATTTTCAATGAATAGATACTGAATCATATTCGTACTCCACCAGAAAAGAAAACTTGCGCTTGAAAAGAAAACTGATTCTACTTCAGAAGATACCTCGATTAGTCGATTTTTAATGATGATTAGTTGACTTATCCCTTACATTAGTCGACTTATAAATTTATAAGTAAACTACTGTATGACGTTTCCTCTCTGTATATGCCTTTATATCTGCCCTAGTCGACTACTAGTTGACTGGTCTTGTGTGTTAATTGACTATACATATTATAAGTTGACTAATTCGCACTCACCGGGTTTGCTTCTTCTTCTTCAGGCCATCATCTTCTCCTACTCGATTGGATCTTCTTAGACCATCATCTCCTCTTGAAAATAAGGCTAAATCCTAACAATCTCCACCTTGACTTATTTTTTGAGCCTTTAGTAAAATATCTTGAGATTTTAGATTATTACCTTGATTCTTTTCTTAGTTGTCACCTTACGGTGAAGCTTTTAACTCTTGCCCCTGTCCTAAGGGCCTTTAGCTATTTCATCTCATGGCTTGGACCATCTCTGGCCTTACCCGAGTGCATCCTTTTTCTTTCCTGCAATACTTTGACCCAGTTCATGTCCCATTGCAATCTTTCTTAAAGCTCCACCTTGCTATGAGCTTCCTTTCAAGCTTATTCCTGAAACTCCACCTCGAACTGAGTTTTCTTCCTTCAACTTGTATAATCCTCCACACTTCTCTCTTTCTAGGATAACTCTGTCTCCTTGGCTAACTGTGAGGATGCCTTATTGAACTTGTATCCAGCATCCTTCTTCATCGAGCACCCCTATGGATATTAGATTGTACCATGCCTCTGGGACATATCGAACCGCCTCCAGAGCATGCACCATCCCATCTCTTTCTGTAACCTTGACTATCCCAGTGCCAATGATCTCGCAAGTTGAGCCACCCTCCATCTTGATAATCCCTTCCTCCTTTACAACCAAGCAGTTAAACACCTCTTTTTGGGAACATACATGAATCATACTACCTAAACTAAATATCCAACCTGTATCTTGAGAAGTGTCGTCTTCAATATAAGAAGTCACTAATACTTTGGTGTCTTCTATACCGCTTGCTACGTCTGTCTTCGCGGCTTGCCCCTTCTTCTTCAGCTACTCTTACTGATGCTTGCAGTCATTCTTCTAATGACCTTCCCTGTGACAAAAGTGACACGCCTTTGATGAGCCCGAACCTTTCTTTCCTTCTCCTCTTCCTTTTATTCCCATGACCACCAAATCCGATCATGTCTGCTCCTCTTGATTTGGCCTTTTTCTAATCTCATTAGATAAGAAAGTTGATATGACCTCCTTTGAGATAAGAGTTTTCTTACAGTAGAACATGATAGTCATGATGTTATCATATGATGTTATCATATGACTGTGGAAGTAACTTTAGAAGTATCAACACCTTATTCTCCTTATCGATCTTGATATCAATAACTAGAAGCTCGCTGATGACTTTATTGAAGAAGTTTAAGTGCTCCAACACCGCTATCTCTTCGTTCATGCGCAACCCATATAGTTGTTTCTTGAGATACAATTTGTTGGAGAGGTTTTTCATCATATACAATGTTTCTAACATTGACCACAATCCTGTAGTCGTTTCTTCATCCATCACGTTGTGCATCACCTCATCTGCGAGATATAATTGGATCGTGCTTGTTATCTTTAGATCCATCTATTCTCAATCCTTATCTAACGTATCTATAGATTTTGATGACTTGTCCTGCAAGGTCTTGTGAAGACCCTGTTGCAACAGCAACTTCACCCCCTTTTGCCATAAATCGAAGTTACCTTTGCCATTGAACTTCTCGACCTCGAAATTTGTCATAAAACTTCCTATCTTTGACATATCACCCTTCGTCAACCTTTAGTTTTGATACCAATTATTTCAAAATTAATATGCTATGATACCATTTGTTATAACAAATCGACGCTTTATCACTAACTGTTACTCCTGGGATCGACGTTTGTGAAACTTGACAATATGAAGATACTTGCAAAAGGAAAACTATTGTAAAGAAAACTAGTAATACCACGAGGATGTAACGTGGTCTGTGAAAACACACCTAGAGGGAGGGGGTGAATAGGTGTATGTGCTAATCTAGAAACTAAATGCTCTAAATGTGGAAGCTAATGCAAATTTTGCAACACACTTAATACAACACACAAGTGTAGCCGAATTCCCCGTGAAGGGCTCTGGACTAACTCCTCTTGATTCCCCTAGATATGGGTTGAGGTGCTATGTGAAGCTCTTGTGGTTAAGTACAAGTGAGGCTCACACAAACAACCAAGCATATAAAGAATATAGACAATATGAAATATGCAAGGCACAAATGCAAGCAATAAGATATGAATGAATGATGCTTTGCACAAAGTAAAGAGAGAGAGTTAGAGAGACAATGGATCAAACGCAAAGGCCAAGATATATTTCGAGGTTCGAGCACCTTGCTCTACATCCCCGCCTACACCACCGTGTAGGATTTCCAATCCACTATCTCCCACCGAGGGAACCTTCACCGAGAAGGATTTGTTACAACTCTAGGAGTACCAAACTCCTCTCTCAAACAACCACCTCACAACCGAGGGTAGGCCCGTAGCCAAACAACAACCAACACCTCTACCGAAGAGGGTTACAACCAATCTCCACCTCTCACTGATTAGGAAAAGATAGTGTGAAGTTATTACACAAGTATTCAATGAAAGAAGAAAGGTTTAGAGTTAACCTCGGTGCTTTGTCACTTCACAATGTATTTGAGATGGTTAATGTATCCTTTCCAATCTCCGTTATAGCATGGGCTATACCGAGTCGATTCTCAGGGAGAGCTTGCGATGGAAGCGTTACGGTTGGTAGTGAAGAAAGAAAACGAAGATTCTTCTTTGTATTTACACAAATGCAAGAAGCATGGAAAAGAATATGAAAGAATGGGTGGATTTGTGCATTATGGAAAAATGAAAAGAAATCAAAACAAGATTGGCTTTGGAACTAGAACTAAAAGAAAGAAAACTTTGAAGAAGACTTTAAAGATGAGAAAATCATGACTAGCTAACCTTACTTCCTTACTAAACTTACTAAACTCAGTGATGGTGAATGCGTGCCTCATGTTGATTCATCGGCAAAGATTTGTCTTGCGTGTTGGTCTAATTACTTTCCCATTTGGATGACGGGGGATCATTCTTGGACTTGTCTCGTAGCCTCATAGATGTCATTGGCCTACAAGTTAGACTTTCAATAATGGAATCAAAAGAGTGACACACAAGGGATGCTAAGGAAGAAGATACAACATTCAATAATGGAAGTAATGAAGTTGTACAACAAATAGCATATGTTTGGTGATCCATCTCCATGCTCCATCAAGGCACTTGTTCAAAGACAAGGCTCTAAATGAGGCACACATGAATCATATGGAGAATTACAACAAGAACTTGCCAAGAAATGAAAATAACCCATCGGAGAAGAGAAGACCATACAACTTGCAAGATTAAAGATAGCAATCACCCATGAGTTAGTAGTTAGCAAGGTAAGTTGTTAGCTAGTTCATGGTAGAAAAATTAGCTACTAGCCATTACAAAAGAAAAGCAAAGCATGACTAAAAGTGCAAGTAAAGTAAAGCTAGAATTAAAGAAAGCAAGTAATACTAGAAAATGCTCAAGTAGAGAAGAAGAGAATGGATCAATCCTTGCTTCACAAGTTGTCACTCCTTGGTGTACACAAGCTTTCTCTCTCTTACAACTCTCTTTTGCAGAATTTCTAGGGAGGAAGAAGGAGATCTAAAGAACTAAATCCTAGAGAAAAAATACAAAATTATAAAGCTTTATCCTATCATCTCTCCTCCACTTTCTCACTCATTTGCGAAAGCCCTGGTCCTGTATTTATAACCTCAGAGAGAAGGCTCCAGAAGATGAGACAGCTGGCAGAATCTGGGGCTCAACGGCCCCAGATCTGCCGCATAGGCGCGGCAAGGCGCGGCCGTTTGAAGTCTGTTGGCCAACAGCTTTCTGTTGTGAAGTTGTTACAAGTTTGTTAGCCACGTGGACCTTCTGGAATCTTGAGTTAGCGCGAAGATCTCTCCTGATTCTGGATTCAAACTTGGGCTCTTTTGGCTTTGAATTAATCTCTTTAATTATTGCTAATTAAAGAGATTTTGGGCCTTTTCTCTTTTCAGATGTGGACCTGCAAAAATAGAGAGAAGATGATCAAAAATCATATTTTTATTTATAATATGCATGATATGGAAGCGGTAAAATATGCAAATATGTATAATAATCACACCCCCATACCTAGCTTTTGCTCGTCCTCGAGCAAAAAGGAAGAAAAGAAAGAAAAATCCTAACTAGTTTATTACACCACTTTCGTAGGTGACACGATTGCACTGAGCATGTGCAACAAGCCGTTAAACCTCTAGGTTACCCTAGAGGAGGAGTGTTGTCTTCTGAGGGTTTTCGGCGGATTACACCCACAAAATCCATAAAGAAAAATAAAAAGGGTTAGTGAAAATTTTTGATCCATGTTTTAAAGATTCTAACTTGAGCTTTAGGTTTTAGGTTACCCTACTTGTCATTCCTCTTATAAGTATCTATTTAGAGTTTTGTTTTCAATTTAGGTTAAGATTTTAGGAAAAAGATCAAAAACCGGATTTTGCATCAATCCTAGGATATATATATCTATAAATATGAAGGATCTTTCTTAGACTAAGTTCATTTATTTACTTATATATATAATATTTTTTTTCTTTTTTTTTTTTATATATATACAATTTTTATTTATTTACATTTCCTTAGCATCCTTAGGCTTTCTAGTTTACCCTTGTAGCGAGTCTCTTACCGATGACTCCCAAACCAGATGGTCTTAGGGCACCAGATGAGAAAACATCCCTCAGGTTCGATGACTCGAGTAAAAAAGGCCATGAAGGAATTTAAGGACTTAACCACCTTTAGGCGTGATCGGCAATGCTTCTTGAGGCACGACTAACCAGCTTAATCAGTGGCTAAGTATTTATTATTTATTTATGTACATTTTTTTATATATATATATTTTTTATTATATATATATGTAAATAAAATCACAAAGTTCTTGATTAATCCTTCAATATGTTTAATGTATATATCCTAAAGAAAGAATTAAAATCTAGTAATTTTTCTAATCCTTTATTACTTAACCTAAAAATCTAACAAAACTCTTCTTTTCAACTTATAATTAGAAATCTTAGTTAAGAGCTTCCTTAATCCCTAAATTTCAAGTTTGATACTTTAAACATGGATCAATAATTTTCTCTCTCTCTTTTTTATTTTTCTAAAAGAAAAAGTAAAATCTAAAAGAAAGTAGAAAATCTATAAGAAACGTAAAATCTAAAAGAAAATAAAAGACCTAAAAAGAAAATGAAAAAATCCTAAAAATAAAAAGACCTAAAAAGAAAATAAAAAATCCTATGTTAGAAGCTACCCCCCCATACCTATCTCATGCATTGTCCCCAATGTATGCAAGATAAAAAGATGCATGAAATAGGTAAAAGGTACAACACTACTCCCTCCGTCGCTTTGGACCCGCAGTGGTGCTAGGTCCAGCCGACTGTGATCTCCTCAACGCTGCCTCCATACTATCTAACCGAGAGGATTGCTCCTCTACTTTCTTCCTCAGCCTCACTTGTCCCCTAAAGATTTTCTTCATGCCCTTCCAGATGGAAGACATGAAAGCTCGTGACTCTGCTGGGGGATCATGCCTCCAAAACTCAGGTTCATCTTCTTCCTCAAGACTCTCCTCAGAGGAGGACTCTACCGGTACATCCTCAGGCTGGATAGTAGGAGTTCAGACCGCGTGCAAACAACTATTATACGAACTGGTAGGTCTCTCGGTGCAACAAACACTCGGTTGAATGAATCAAAGACATCGTCTGGTAGGAAAGTCCTACATAGACGTGTAATCAAGATAGGATGGGAGTATTTGGCACCCCTAGTGCGTGAGGAATTGGCTATGAGTGCGTGAAAGATGACCTTATTTAAACAAACTGTGTGTTGACGAGTCATTAAATCATGTATAATTTGTAACACAGGTCTGTTAAATGAGGAGGTGTGGTCTAGCCCTAAAATATTGCGTTGAATCCAACGTCCAACGCAGTGAATATTTCTAAACGTGGTGCTAGCCTTCAGCCCACGATCCTGCTCAGTACAACGAGCCCCCATAACAGTCATATACTCACTCAATGGGAGAGGCTCGCTGTGTTGTGTGATGGTTGGAACAGTAGTGACTTCCTCAAGAAGAGGAAGCGTGATAAGTAAGTATCCTGTGGGCATGTGTACAGTAAACTGATACGTTTGTGGATCAATCGATGCTTGGTCAATGTGAGTGTAAAACATTGTCACCAATTCGGGACAATAAAAGGCATCAGTCTCAGAGTTGTCATACACTAACGTATACCAATTTCAAGCCCTAATTCTCTCTAGAAACACATACCCATATCCATTTGCATCACTCAATATTTTTCCAAAGTCTTTCTCAATGAAAATAGATGGTGCCATGATATGAATTAAAATAGAGCAATAAAAAGAAGAGATCTGAATTCGAACCACCCTCGGAATTCGTGGGGGTAAAAAGTTCGATCTCTGCAGTGGGTACAGGAGAGTCTGAATGAAGATGTGGCACCAGATCGGCTGGAAGTGCGTGAGATCGACTGGTGCAGAACTTGACGGCACCCAGGAAGCTTCAGAAAAGCCGCAGAATCTCGGCAAAAGTCGCAGGAACGTGGCACAACAAAGAGATCTGAGGAGAGGAAAAGTTGCAGAGTGCGGTGTTCTGGAAGAGAGTTGTAGATCTGAGATGATTTTTCTTGTGAGGGAGAAGGGTCGGGCAGAGTAAGTATTTATAGGAGGAAAAAACTAAAAGATTTCCACTTCTATCCCTAGGTCAAAAGGAATTTTATCAACTTTGGAATTTGTAGTTTTGAAAAGAGAGTTTGACTCTTGGGAAGTTGTAGTGAGCTAGGACTTTGGAATTTTTGAAAGAAGGAGTTTTGAAGAAACCTAGGAACTTCAAATTTGGTGGAACTCTTGTTAGAAATCCCTCATTTTTTTTATTTTTATTATTATTATTTATTATAAAAAGAAAGAAAAAATATTTACAAAGATTATGTACAAGTGGGTTCACTGCCTGGGCTATCTTTTGGCCGTTTCCCTCTGGCCCGTTTCCCGTCATTCCAGTGTGTTCTCTTTCGCGGGTTTAATTGGGAAACGTGTCGCATTATAATCTTAACCCTCGGCATTTCCAGTTTCAATTCATTGTTGTCCATCCATATCTCACCATTTTTTTCACTCAAGAATTCCTTCTTACCACCTTTTTTATTCAGCATATCTTTTTGTCCATTATTCAGAAATTCAAGCTCATCTCCAAATAATTCTTCGAAACTCATGTCAACATCCTCTTTCAAAAGTGTACAATCAGCTAACCTATCCTGAGTGGACTCATCTAGACACATGATCTCATCAGCAAACAAGTCTTCAAAGGATATATCAATCGGAGGTTCAGATACAGTCAGAGTTGGCTCTGTGAAAGTTAAAATATCCAAATCAACTTTCCCCTTTTGAAAGGGTACTCGGATAAGAGAATCACCAGATTGTGATTCATCTTTTGGATCTTCACCTTCTTCCTCACAATTGTTACTAATGAAGCTAACCTCAAATGTTTGATCTTTTGTTTTACGAGGTTGTGTGTGGAAGACATTATATTCATGAGTCATTTTACCAAAGGTTAACCTCATTGATCCATTCCGGCAATTAATGATGGCATTTGCAGTAGCCAGGAATGGTCGTCCCAAAATGACAAGAATTTGAGCCCTTTGATTGGAATTTGACACAGGTTTTGTTTCAAGGACTACAAAGTCAACAGGATAAATGAATTCCCCAACTTTGACAAGGACATCGTGAATTTCCCCCTGGGGTCTAGTGACAGAGCGATCAGCCAATTGTATGGTCATTTGGGTAGGACGGAGATTCCCTAACCCTAATTGCTGATACACAGAGAAAGGCAGGAGATTGATGCTGGCCCCCAAATCAAGAAGTGCCCTATTAATGGTAGTCTGTCCTATGATGCATGAAATGGTGGGGCTCCCTGGGTCTTTGTATTTAACAGGAATTGGACCATTGAGCAGCTCGTTGATGGATGATGCTAGGAAGACTTTTTTAGGGACTTGTGTTTTCCTCTTTTGGTGCACATTTCCTTTAAGAATTTAGCATATGATGGCACTTGTTGTATGGCATCAAGAAGAGGGACATTGATTTGGACCTTATTGAACATTTCTTTTATCTTCTCCATGTGAGCATTTGTCTTGGGATTCTTATGTCTATTTGAAAATGGTACAACAGGCTTATAGGGTTGCTCATCTACCTTTTCTTTACCCTTGGCTTTTGAAGTGGATGGCTCTGTACTAGAAGATGGTTTGTCAGAAGTTGGTTGCATTGGGACAGGAGGTGTTAGCTTTGGTGCTGATGAGATGATTGACTAGAAACCTTATTATCAACTTGTTTAGCAGATCTCAGGGTATGAATAACATGACATTGACTGGGTCCTGAATCTTCCACTTCTTTCAAAGGGAAGTGATGTTTGGGATTTGGCACTGGCTGGCTTGGAAGCATACCTTTTTGTCTCTCATTAGCCAATTGCCCTAATTGGACCTGAATTCTATCCATATCCTGTTGATGATGGTTCATCATTGAAGCTTGGGTCTTGGTTAAGGATTCTATCATTTTCATCAACTCTGATATTTTATCATCTGAATTGTTCTGGGGTGGATGTTGATGATATGGAGATTGGAATTGTAAATGGTAATATGGTGGGTTCTGATATGGTTGTGAATGTGGTGGACTTTGAGACGGATGAACATACAGTGAATTATGATTGAAACTGGATGTGTGAGACTGAGCATTATAAGGATGTGGAAGTGGCGGCCTATGATGCTCAGGACCAGACTGACTCCCTGAAAAATTTGGATGGTTCTGCCATCCCGAATTATATGTGTTGGAGTATGGGGGTCTGGTAAATGCTGCATTTATGTTCTCCTGATAAGATTGGGGCTGATACAAAGGACACTCCTCAAAGACATGGTTAAGGTCATGACAGTAGGTGCAACCCGGTTTAATCACAGACAATGGGTTGACCTGATTTACAACAGAATTTCCCCTAGACTCAAGCAGTTCTATCCTCTTCATCAATTGTGTGATCTTGGCTTCTGCGGCTATAGAGGATTCTATGGAGTGCATACCAGTTCTGAAAGTGGTGGGAGTAGATTTACCAGGACATGACTCCCACTGAATGGTTTTCTCAGCTAGGGTTTCAAAGAGATCCTACCCCTAATGCTCATCTTTCTTCAAAAATTCCCCTTGGCACATGGATTCAAGGAGGGTTTTCGTTTGGTAATCTAGACCGTCATAGATAATCTGGCATAAACGTCATTTCTCTATGCCGTGATGAGGACACAGGGCTAGAAGGTCTTTGAAACGCTCAAGATACTTCCAGAAAGGTTCATTAGGTTCCTGCTTGAATTGCATTATATTCTTTCTCATGAGGGCTGTTTTGTGGATAGGATAGAATTTCTTAAGAAAGACTTTTACAAAATCCTCCCATGAAGATATGGAACTGACGGGAAGATTGTAAAGCCATTTCTTAGCTAAATCCTTCAGTGCAAACGGTATAAACCGTAACCTAACAGCATCCTCAGTCAGTTGAAAAATTCTCATCATTTGGCATACCTCTTCAAACTCACGAATAAAGAGGTACGCGTCCTCAGACTCAAGACCATGAAATCGGGGAAGTATATTAATGAATTGTGGTTTCAGCTCGAAGTGATTTCCATTAGGTTCGGGGAGAAGAATGCAAGATGGAAGGGAGGTGCGAATCGGATAAAATCGATCTTGAAGTGAGACGTTGTTTTCCGTAATGTCAAGTGGTTGTGTAAGTGCAAGTGTAGAAAGTCTAACAAGTCTTGCAGATTTTGAACCACGGAACCACTCTTGCATATACAATCACAAACAACGTGCACCGATCACACCAGCGAAAAAGAAAAAATAACAAACAATAAAAGAAAAATCAATCCAAGCTTCTAGGATTCCTGGACCTAGACGACTCCTAACTGATTAGATTGTCCACAGGAGGTTTAGTGTAGACTTTGACTATAAGCTAATCAGCCAGGGAAGGGCAAGGTTGGTGGGAGGTTTTCCGTCAGAGACGTTCCTTAATTAAGTAACCAGCAACCTTCGGGCTTTCGGCCCTCAATCCCTTTCCTAGACACTGATTTTACAAAAGTCAATTTTCAACACTTTTCTCCCTTAGGATAATCTCCTAAGTGAGTCCGAGATGTCCCTAGGGCCAACGTCTAGCAAATTTTTATTTAGAAACTTAGGATTGTGAGTGCTGGGATTGTGGTTTTTTTGGGCTAAGGAAAGGGTGATAAAATCCCCACCTTATCTTATTTATGGGTTATGCCCTTAGAATTAATTTGTGCAAGTGTACGGTATCAACAAACAAGGTTCACTCAAAGCGTATTTAAATCAAACAAAGAGTGAATCCTAGTCAATATGCAATGCGTACGTACCTTGTCTCCAGCACTCTTCAACAGTAAAAGTAAAGGAATTGAAAGACACGTGCCTAGAGATGCAAATGCCTAAACAATTTTTAACTTTGCAACCAATTTTTTACTGTTAATTATTAGCAGGTAATAGGTGAAGCATACAAGATTTTAAGTATTGCAGCAGCAGTATTTTGCAGAGCAAGCAACTCTGCAGAAAAGTGGTCAGTAGTCAACTCCTCCTTGCCGCAGAACCGCGGCTTTTGCCGTGAGAACGCGGCAAGTCAGAGGGCTTCTGGTCTCTGCTTTCGAGAGCAGAGGCCCAGAGCCACTTATATGTATTCTGCAATGCAAATTTTGCTGTTTTCTTCACCTGTAACCTGTAACAGAGAAGAAGATTCGTTTAGTTCTTCACTTTAAAGAAAATCCGTTGCTCTCCCCGGCAACGGCGCCAAAAATTTGATTAGGAAAAGATAGTGTGAAGTTATTACACAAGTATTCAATGAAAGAAGAAAAGTTTAGAGTTAACCTCGGTGCTTTGTCACTTCACAATATATTTGAGATGGTTAATGTATCCTTTCCAATCTCCGTTATAGCATGGGCTATACCGAGTCGATTCTCAGGGAGAGCTTGCGATGGAAGCGTTACGGTTGGTAGTGAAGAAAGAAAACGAAGATTCTTCTTTGTATTTACACAAATGCAAGAAGCATGGAAAAGAATATGAAAGAATGGGTGGATTTGTGCATTATGGAAAAATGAAAAGAAATCAAAACAAGATTGGCTTTGGAACTAGAACTAAAAGAAAGAAAACTTTGAAGAAGACTTTAAAGATGAGAAAACCATGACTAGCTAACCTTACTTCCTTGCTAAACTTACTAAACTCAGTGATGGTGAATGCGTGCCTCATGTTGATTCATCGGCAAAGATTTGTCTTGCGTGTTGGTCTAATTACTTTCCCATTTGGATGACGGGGGATCATTCTTGGACTTGTCTCGTAGCCTCATAGATGTCATTGGCCTACAAGTTAGACTTTCAATAATGGAATCAAAGAGTGACACACAAGGGATGCTAAGGAAGAAGATACAACATTCAATAATGGAAGTAATAAAGTTGTACAACAAATAGCATATGTTTGGTGATCCATCTCCATGCTCCATCAAGGCACTTGTTCAAAGACAAGGCTCTAAATGAGGCACACATGAATCATATGGAGAATTACAACAAGAACTTGCCAAGAAATGAAAATAACTCATCGGAGAAGAGAAGACCATACAACTTGCAAGATTAAAGATAGCAATCACCCATGAGTTAGTAGTTAGCAAGGTAAGTTGTTAGCTAGTTCATGGTAGAAAAATTAGCTACTAGCCATTACAAAAGAAAAGCAAAGCATGACTAAAAGTGCAAGTAAAGTAAAGTTAGAATTAAAGAAAGCAAGTAATACTAGAAAATGCAAGAGAAGAGAGAAGAGAATGGATCAATCCTTACTTCACAAGTTGTCACTCCTTGGTGTACACAAGCTTTCTCTCTCTTACAACTCTCTTTTGCAGAATTTCTAGGGAGGAAGAAGGAGATCTAAAGAACTAAATCCTAGAGAAAAAATACAAAATTACAAAGCTTTATCCTATCATCTCTCCTCCACTTTCTCACTCTTTTGCGAAAGCCCTGGTCCTGTATTTATAACCTCAGAGAGAAGGCTCCAGAAGATGAGACAGCTGGCAGAATCTGGGGCTCAACGGCCCCAGATCTGCCGCATAGGCGCGGCAAGGCGCGGCCGTTTGAAGTCTGTTGGCCAACAGCTTTCTGTTGTGAAGTTGTTACAAGTTTGTTAGCCACGTGGACCTTCTGGAATCTTGAGTTAGCGCGAAGATCTCTCCTGATTCTGGATTCAAACTTGGGCTCTTTTGGGCTTTGAATTAATCTCATTAATTATTGCTAACTAAAGAGATTTTGGGCCTTTTCTCTTTTCAGATGTGGACCTGCAAAAATAGAGAGAAGATGATCAAAAATCATATTTTTATTTATAATATGCATGATATGGAAGCGGTAAAATATGCAAATATGTATAATAATCACTCACTAGAGGGAGCAAACCACAAGCCTCAACCTCTACCAAAGAGGGAGCAAACACCAACCCAATACAACAACCTCAACCTCTACCAAAGAGGGAGCAACACAAGAAATCAAGGGTTTACAATAGGTGGTCTCTTTCAACCACAAACAATCTCTCCTTTTCCACAAACAAAAAGATCCTAAATAGATTAGGATAGAAGATAACTCAAGTGTGGAAAACAAGTGTTTTGATCAAAGAAAATCTCTTGGGAAAAATACCAAATTGATATAGAAATGAAGAACAATAAACTAATTCCAAATACCTATTTTCTTTGAAAATAACCAAAACACTTAAAAACAAATAGAATAAATCTTTTTGCTCTTTAAACACTTTTTAAACTTGTTTTTAAAACCAGAGAATGGGAGAAAATCAGCTCTAAAAATCTTAGCCAAAATCCCAAAGAAATGGGGTTTATATAGGCCAAAATAGAAACTAGTTGTTAGGCTGATCTAGCAGCCTGACAGGCTAGCGGTCGGCCGGCCGGCCGACCGCCAACGGTCAAAAATCCGACCGTTGGAGCAAACCGGTCGACCGTCCGGCCGACCGAAATAAACAGAGAGCACTGCTCTCAGGTCCGGTCGGCCGCCCGGCCGACCGTCCCTGTGTCTGCCAAACGTGCACAAGCTTGTGCACGTCGGTCGACCTCATGGGTCGACCGGCCTTAGGTGCGGTCGACCCGTGCGGTCGGCCGACCTGGCCTGTCAGCCACTGTTCTGGGACAGAAACACAGTTAAAACATTTTTCTAAAAATTCTTTTATCTCTATAAAAATACCCAAAAATAGTTTTATCATTTTGCATTGATATATAAACATGTGATAAAAAGTTTAGCTCAAATATCAATCAATATGAACTATTTTTGTTTCTTAACATTTTTACCAAAAATCAAAACATGTATTTTTTATCAAACTTGGATTTTTCAATACATGAATAGGAAAGTCAAAATAAGTTTGTTTAAAATTTAAGCATGCATGTATAGAATGAAACAACTATACATATATCAATTAAACTTGTTTTGATCAACTATTCATGAAAACCAAAAACCAAACATAAAACGTGTGTGTTTGTGTGCACTTGAACATATCAACTATACTAAGCTTTACAAATGGATCTAAACACACTATCTAAACTATAGATACCTAAGTCTTCTTGACGATCTCCATCTTTAAGTAGACCCGATCCAAAACTCCATCCATGGGCTAGGCAATGTGTGATCTTGAAGCTTGAGCCCTGGAATCACTTGTGAAGCTTCCAAACACCTCTTGTTGAAGCTATCACCAAACTAACATCTTGTTATAAGATCTGAGACTAAAAACACAAGAATATTAGTAAACATAACTACATGAGTTAATCATCATCAAAACTAGGGTGGAAGGCCTTTGGGCCAACAATCTCCCCCTTTTTGATGATGACAAAACTCATGGAGTTATATATGCATGGATTAAAGTTAAGCTTCAAAGAAGCTCCCCCTTAACTCATGCATAAAACAAATAAACATAAATATGCATGAATGACAATGCATAAACAAGATGCTCTAGATACCAAATGAAATATTCAAAACAAAAAACATGTTCTTATACCAATTTAAACTTTTCAAAACAGAACATGCTCTAGATACCAATTAAAATCATAATATATGCAAAAACATAAGCATGCATATAAACTCAAAATCTTTCTCCCCCTTTTTGTCAATCATCAACAAAGGGGTAAAAACAAAATCAAAACATAAACAAATTCTTCTATCAACAAAACATGATCTAGACACCAATGAAATGTGAAAGGTGCTCTAGATACCAATAAAATGAATAAAACTTTTCCCTTTTTTTTAAATAAATGCATACAAAGACATGCATATAAATGCAAATCCTTCTCCCCCTTTTTGTTCTATAACACAAAAGATGTAAATAAGGGGTAAATAACAAATCATAAGATGTACACTCAATTAAGATACCAAATGAAACTTATATGTCAAAGAAGTACATCTTGATACCAATTGAAAGTGAACATAAAATAATCAATAAGTGATATATGCGATATACATTCATGAAGAGGAAGACGCTAAGTTAACTTCCCTATACATATGCATTATATGAAGAAGGGATGATAAGCCCAATTCACATAACACATATTATGTAATGCATAAGGAGAGATGTGAAGCTCCCCCTACACACGTGTATCGCATAAGGAAGAGTTATCAAGCTCCTCAATACAAGATACACTCAACATGAATCTATATGTAGAAGAGATGTTAAGCTCTCCTTGCATATAGGCAACATAAATCAAAAACTTTGAATTTTTCTTTAAACAAAATTTTTATTTTGATATCAATTTAGAAACAATGATGAGATTTATTGATACCAATTTAAACTTTATATTCTACCATAAAGCAAGGGAGTGAAAATACAAATACCAATCGAAATAAGAAAATTGAATTTTCTCCCCCTTTATGAAATACAAACTAAAACAATGCGTAGGCTTGATACCAATTTGAAAATAATTAGTTAAATTGGATAATCATTAAGGTTTTCAAGCTTAGCATAAACAAATATTTGTGCTCTAAGATATAGGAATATAGTAGGCACAAATAAAACATATATGTATGAAAAAAATAGATACCAATAGACATTGATACCATTGAAATGAAAGCATACATACATAAACACATATGAGTATACAAAAGAATCAAGATTGATACCAATTGAAAGAGTTCAATGATACCAATTGACATAACAATAAAAGCATGGTATAACTCATATCAAAATGAAGAATACGAACTAGTTAAAATGGAAATTTTGTTAACTAGTACGAAATCCTTCAAGTAAGGAATAAACTAAAAATAATTTTCATAAAACACATGTAAATCACATAGCACTTAAAAACACTCAAATTCAATAAAGTCCATACATGCTCATGAAAACATACTCATGAGAAATATTTTAGTAAATGGTGAGTGTACAAGTAATGTGTGACATGGCATTATGAAATTTCCAATTAAGCTCAAAATTCCTTGAAACAATGAAAGTCATCAAAATTATTTAATCTTCAAGGTATATGTATGTCTTATACAAACTAAAGCATACATACATATCCAAAACACAACGAGTCCATAAAATATATGCATTAAGGCACGTGGCTCAAAAAGGATGTATATGTATAAGAATAGTTTGAACAAGATGGACATATACATGAAGTCAAACATCAAACATGAAAATATGAAAAACTAGATTTTCATTAAAACAAAATGTCATTTCAAGGTATATGTATGATTTGTCAATGCAAGAAGTATACATACATATCCCTAAACACAAATGAGTCCATATATATAGATTTGCATGAAAGGCAAATGACTCAAGTGGTGTACATGTATATCTTAAAGTTTGACAAAAATACACATATATATGAAATGAAAACTCATAAAACAAATCCAAAAATAGGAATACAGGTTTAAGATGCATGGATCATCAAAACTAGACTATACTAGCACATCTAATGGGTTCAAATAAGCATTCAAGCTCAAACATATATAGATTTATTTGTGGCCCACTATATGTACAAGTATATACCTAGTCTTAATGAAAACTAACATTTAAACAAGTAATCAACACATGAAGCATAAACATGATTATTATGTAAATTCACATGTTATTGAACCTATGATAAACATGATAGCTAACCAACTACAAGAACAAAAAATAATAATCCATTTTAAATATGGGTGTCTCAAATTGCTATTCATGTATGTCAAGGATTCAATAATCATGGTATTTTCACAATAATCTATAAACATCAAAAAATATGAAATACAAATCATAAACTTCATATGATCAATATGTACATGCATATGCATTAGATCTAGGCCATACATGTTAGCTCAAAACAAGGTGAGAATATAAAAATATAAGTCCATATTAAACATGGGTGTCTCAAACAACTAACATGTACTAATCTAATTAACATGGCATTTTCATAATGATCGATAAACATTAAAACATGCTAAAATACATGATATGAAAAGCATGTAAATATAAATAAGGAGTTAGGAATCGTTACCAACACCTGGAAGGCAACTTTCCTTGTCTCCAAAACATGGTGGTCATCTCCACCAAATCTTCCCTTGAAAGTGATGCATCCAATTGATTTCCATGAAGCTCGGAACGCATTCACTCCAAGGTACGGAAACTCTCACGTCATGTGAGAGCCCACACCTACATCAAAAATAGGAGGGGTGGTCTTTGGTACCCATTGTCTTTTGGGTCCATGAGGGTTAGTACCTTCTCTAACCCAAACAAATTTATTTGCTAAATTTGAAACATGTAATCTATCATAACAAAATTTAGTAAGGTGGCCCTTACGTCCACAATGTGTACAAGTGTACACATGAGCATATATAGTGTGATGGTGTCCGTGAGGAGCATGTGTATGCCGTGTATGGTGTGCATGAAAAGATGGAACTTGTTTCTTTCGAACCAAGGATTCCAAGCGTGTATGGTTCATGACACATTGGCTCATAGTGGAGCCCAAACAATCCATTTTCTTCTTAATTAAATTTATATCATTTTCAATCAAAGAAGAAGTGGAGCATGCAATGGGTGGAGTGTGTGAAACTACCCTAGCATGGCAAACATGAGCATCTATATTATTTTGCAAAACAATATTTTTCTTTAAACAAATATCTAAATCATTTGAAATAGAAATTATTTTATTTTTCAAAGCAACATTCTCTTTTAAAACAAGGTCAACTTTTGAAGTTAAATTTTCATTTTTCTTCAAAAGTTTTTCACAATCATTTTTAGATTTTAAAAACTCATTTTCTTTAAGTGCAAGATCAAGTTGAGATTTTAATGAATCCCTTTCATTATAGACCTCAACCTTCTCTTGCAAAATATTATTAAGTCTAGAATGTAAACTTTTATTTTCATTAACAATTCCTAGACTTTTCTTTTTCAAAACGTTATATTTTTCAATCAATTTTTCACAAACAATGGAAAGTTCTTCATTCAAAACATGAGCATCAAAATTATCAGAAGAAGAACTAGCACAATCATTATCACTATTTAGTTGAGATTCCGATTGTACCTCAAGGGAGTCATTCCCTTGGACTGATTGTTATACATATTTGCATATTTTACCGCTTCCATACCATGCATATTGTCAATAAAAATATGATTTTTGATCATCTTCTCTCTATTTTTGCAGGTCCACATCTGAAATGAGAAAAAGCCCAAAATCTCTTTAATTAGCAATAATTAAAAGAGATTAATTCAAAAGCCCAAAAGAGAGCCCAAGTTTGAGCCCAGGATCTAGAGAATTCTACGCGCCAACTCACTCTTCCAGAAGATCCACGTGGATAACAAACTGAAACAAACTCGCAACAGAAAATCTGGCCTCAACTGCCTTGATCTTGCCACCAAATCCAGGATCTTGCCGCCAATTTGCGACAGTTATGGGTCTGTTAGAGCCCGGGATTCTCTCCAACGACCAGGGCTCTAGATCCTTCTCTCTGAGGCTATAAATACAGGACCAGGGCTTGCGCAACAGAGAGGGTAGGAGAGGAGGACAGAGGAGAGATTAGAGATTAGATGCTTGTATTTTGTAGGATTTCTCTCTAGGATTTTTGTAGTGCTCTAGATTTTCTTCCTCCCTAGAAATTCTGTAAAGAGAGAGTTTGTAAGAGAGAGAAGCTTGTGTATACCAAGGTGTGACAACTTGTGAAGTAAGGATTGATCCATTCTCTTCTCTCTTCTCTTGCATTTTCTAGTTTACTTGCTTTCTTTAATTCTATTTTTACTTTACTTGCACTTTAATTCATGCATTGCTTTTCTTTTCTTGTAATAGCTAGTAGCTAAATTCTTCTACATGACTAGCTAACACTTAACCTTGCTAACTACTAACTCATGGGTGATTGCTATCTTTAATCTTGCAAGTTGTATGGTCTTCTCTTCTCCGATGGGTTACTTTCATTGCTTGGCAAGTTCTTGTTGTAATTCCATATGATTCATGTGTGCCTCATTTAGAGCCTTGTCTTTTGAACAAGTGCCTTGATGGAACATGGAGATGGATCACCAAACATATGCTATTTGTTGTACAACTTCTTTACTTCAATTAATGAATGTTGTATCTTCTTCCTTAGCATCCCTTGAGTGTCGCTCTTTTGATTCCATTATTGAAAGTCTATCTTATAGGCCAATGACATCTATGAGTCTACAAGATAAGTCCAAGAGTGATCACTCGTCATTCAAGTGGGAAAGTAATTAGACCAACACGCAAGACAAATCTTTGCTGATGAATCAACATGAGGCACGCATTCACCATCACGGAGTTTAGTAAGTTTTTAGCAAGGTAGTAAGGTTAGCTAGTCATGGTTTTTTTCCATCTTCAAATCTTCTACAAAGTTTTCATTCTTTTAGTTTTATTTCCAAGCAAATCTCCTTTTGATTTCTTTTCATTTTCCATCATGAACAAATCCACCAATTCTTTTACTTCTTTTTCCAATTCATTTTTATTCTTTTAAGACAAAGAAGAATCTTCGTTTTCTTTCTTCACTACAAACCGTAACGCTTCCATCGCAAGCTCTCCCTGAGAATCGACTCGGTATAGCCCATGCTATAACGGAGATAGGAAAGGGTACATTAATCATTTGGAATACATTTGTGGAGTGATCAAAGCACTTGAGGTTGAATCTAAACCTTATCTCTTTTTATTGAATATATTTTGTGTGCAAATTATACTCCACAATACAACACCTTTCCCGTCTAAACAAATTGGCGCCGTTGCCGGGGAGAGCAACGGTTTTTGGTTTAAAGTGAAGAACTAAACGCATTTTCTTCTCTGTTGCAGGTTACAGGTGAAGAAACAGAAAAAATAGCATTGCAGTAACATATAAGTGGACCTGGGCCTCTGCTCTTGAAAGCAGAGACCAGGATCCCTCAGTTTTGCCGCAGAATCTCGGCCCCAGCCGCAGATTTGCGGCAATCCTGAGTTCACTATTGACAAGTTTTCTGCAGGGTCTTCAACTTTGCAAAATACAGCTTCTGCAATAATTCTTTTCTTGTATGCTTCACCATACTCCTGCTAATTATAATAAACAGTAAAACATTGGTTGAAACGTTAAAAATTGTTTAGACATTTGCATTCTAGGCACGTGTCTTTTCAATTCCTTTACTTTTACTGTTGAAGAGTGCTGGAGGCAAGGTACGTACGCATTGCATATTGACTAGGACTCACTCTTTGTTTGATTTATTACGCTTTGAGTGAACCTTATTTGTTGATATCGTACACTTGCACAAATCGAATTTAAGGGCATTACCCATAAAAAAGATAAGGTGGGGATTTTATCACCCTTTCCTTAGCCCAAAAACCACCATCCCAGCACTCACTAACCCAAGCCTAATTTAATAAAAAAGTAGACGTTGGCCCTAGGGACATCTCGGACTCATTTAGGAGATTATCCTAAGGGGGAAAAGTGTTAGAAATTGACTATTGTAAAATCAGTGTCTAGGAAAGGGATTGAGGGCCGAAAGCCCGAAGGTTGGTGGTTATTTAATTAAGGAACGTCTCTGACGGAAAACCTCCCAACAACCTTGACCTTTCCTGGCTGATTAGCCTTTGGTCAAAGTCTACACTAAACCTCCCGTGGACGGTCTAATCAGTTAGGAGTCGTCTAGGTCATAGGTCTACCTTAACTTTGGTTAGAATTTTTTCTTTTTTGTTTGTTTATTTGTTTGTTTTTGTTTGTGTTTCATTGTGTGATATGGCTTATAATAACAATTTTTTCAACTTCAATAATAATCCATATTACACACCGACTTCATTTTCGGATATTACCAACCCGACATATCATAACTTTGACCAACCTAGTGTGCCGGATTGGTCTTATCCGAATCAATATGACTCATACCCCCCATCTAATAACTATAATTTCCATAATAATTTCAACTCTTCACCGAGTCAGTGGGGATTCACTTACCCCGAGCATAATTTCCAACCACCTTGTCCTCTTTCTCCACCCAGTCCACAATATTTTCAAGATACATACTCAATTCCTCCAATCCAAAATAGAACACCATCAATTTTGGAAATGAGTATGCGTGAGTCCAAACACAAATCAAAAAATCTGATGGACTCACAATTTCACTATCACTTCCAAGACAGCACTTCATCTTTTCATCCAGACAATGAATTCATCAATTATAGAAAGATGCTTGAAGACATGACTCATGCTCAAAATGCTAGAAATCGTGACATAGATATGATGGTTGAATCTTTACGTTCTCACCGTTTGACCAGATCTGGTGTCACTAGCCATTCTGTTAGAGCCAATGAGTCATGTAGTTTTGAAAATCATAATTCAATTTCAGCACAACCACCTAAACTTGTCCAAACTTCAAAACCCATTGACATTTTGGCAAGTTTTCCTTTTCCTGAAATTGAACTTGAACATGAATATGATCCTGAACTTCCACTTGATGATTCAATTCTACTTCCTGATCTAATAATGACTCCCGTATCTTTATCTGATTTCACTCCATTTCCAAAGTCAGTATTGGATCCAGTGCCTATTCATTGTGAAATTGAATCACCAAAATTTTATGATGATCATATTGAACTTGACCAATTTCATACTTTTGAAAGTCCCATTGATAAATTGGCAAGTTCACATTTTTGTTGAATTGAACTACATGAGGAATGTGATCTTGAACCCCAACTTAGTGATTCAATTCTTTTTCCTGATTCAATAATGACTCCGGTAACTTTACCTGACTTCAATCTTTTCCCGGAGTCAACATTGGATCCTGTCCCAATTCATAATGAAGTTGAATCACCCATCTTTGAGGATCATATTGAACTTGACCAATTATACACTTCTGAAGATACTATTGACAAATTGGCAAGTTCTCCAATTTTTGATATTGAACTCAATGAGAAATGTGACCTAGATTCTCACAATCTCTTTACTTCTGAAACTGATTGTACAATTCTGACGGAAAACATTGACCTTAGTTTTGAAGAATTGTATGGCGATGAGCTAGAATTCCTTAATATTGGAAGTAAAGAGATAACACCCATATTAGGTCACATTCCATTGTTGGACAATACATGTGGACTGGAGTTTCAACTTTTTGACTTGGACCCAATTCCTGAACTCATTTCGACTCCTGAACCTTTACTCGACTTAAGTCACCTTCCTGAGTCAGTATTAGTTCCTGTCCTTCCTGAGTCCAAGTCAACCGTTCTATCATTTCATACACCATTCTGGGATAAGATAGTTGACAAATTTGACTCCAAAATTAGTTATGGAAAATGGAAATTAGATGGGGTCAAATACTTAATAAAGATCCTTCATGGATTTATCTTTTTAGTGGGTTGTATTCATGATATTTCTGGTGGGTTCCTCCAAACCCAAAGTAAAGTTGATTGGGCCATCTTTCGTGGACCAATCAGGCCGCCACCGGAACCACCACCTTGAGGTAATTTTTTCCGTCCCTCTCTATTTGTTTCATGCATACATATATCACGATGCATTGAGGACAATGCATGAGATAAGTGTGGGGGAGGGTTTACTAACTTAGAGTTTTTAGATTTTCTTTCTTTTACACTTCTTTTAGAAATCTTCCCTTTTGTATAGGAATTTTCTCTTTCTTTAAAAAATTTTTTGAAATAAGAGACAAAGTTTTGATCTATTTTTAAGAAAATTAAGATGATCTTAGAAATTAAGGAAGCCTTAATTATGACATCTTAAACCTAGTTGAAATAATAGATCTTGTTTGAAATTATAGGCTAAGTAAGAAAAATTGGGGAGATATTTTTATCTTGAATTTTTTGCCTTAGATAGTATGCACTTCACACTTACACATTTTTGAGATGAAAACAAAGACCAAAAGGCCATAAAAATATAAAAAAAAAAGAAAAAAAAAGAAAAAAATATAAATAAAACATCACTTATTAAGCTGGATAATTATGCCTCAAGAAGCATGGTTATTCACGCCTAACGGTGATTAAAAGAATAATCCCCCTTAGTTTTGTGGCCTTTTTCACTCGAGTCCTTAAACCCGAGGGATGTTTTCTCATCTGATGCCCTAAGACCTACTGGTTTGGGAGTCATCGGTTATAGGTTCGTTACATGGGTGAACTAGAAAGCCTAAACTAAGGGAAGAAAAAAAATATATATATATAAATAAATAAATAAATAAATAATAAATGGCTTTATGGTTAGAGTTGAAATCCCAGAAATCTTCACTATCACAATGTGCATACTATCTAGGTTTTATGAAAGATAAAATATTCAATCCAATTTTGAATTCTTACCTTAATTGAAGACAAGATCCTGCATGGAGACTAAGTTTAAGGGAGAATGATTATAGGTGGACTTATGACCTTAGATCACTTATATTTTTGCAAAAATAGTTCGAAAACATGTCTCTCTTTCAAAATGCGTTTTTAAAACACTAATATTTGTCTTCTTTCTTTATGGATTTTGTGGGTGTAATCCGCTAAAAACCCTCAGGAGACAACACTCCTCCTCTAGGGTATCCTAGAAGTTTAACGGCTTGTTGCACGTGCTCAGTGCAATCGTGTCACCTACGAAAGTGGTGTAATAAACTAGTTAGGATTTTCTTTTTCTTTCTTTTTCTTTATTTTTTGCTCGAGGACGAGCAAAAGCTAGGTATGGGGGTGTGATTGTTCTACATATTTGCATATTTTACCACTTCCATACCATGCATATTGTCAATAAAAATATGATTTTTGATCATCTTCTCTCTATTTTTGCAGGTCCACATCTGAAATGAGAAAAAGCCCAAAATCTCTTTAATTAGCAATAATTAAAAGAGATTAATTCAAAAGCCCAAAAGAGAGCCCAAGTTTGAGCCCAGGATCTAGAGAATTCTACGCGTCAACTCACTCTTCCAGGAGATCTACGTGGATAACAAACTGAAATAAACTCGCAACAGAAAATCTGGCCTCAACTGCCTTGATCTTGCCGCCAAATCCAGGATCTTGCCGCCAATTTGCGGCAGTTATGGGTCTGTTAGAGCCCGGGATTCTCTCCAACGACCAGGGCTCTAGATTCTTCTCTCTGAGGCTATAAATACAGGACCAGGGCTTGCGCAACAGAGAGGGTAGGAGAGGAGGACAGAGGAGAGATTAGAGATTAGATGCTTGTATTTTGTAGGATTTCTCTCTAGGATTTTTGTAGTGCTCTAGATCTTCTTCCTCCCAAGAAATTCTGTAAAGAGAGAGTTTGTAAGAGAGAGAAAGCTTGTGTATACCAAGGTGTGACAACTTGTGAAGCAAGGATTGATCCATTCTCTTCTCTCTTCTCTTGCATTTTCTACTTTACTTGCTTTTTTTAATTCTAGTTTTACTTTACTTGCACTTTAATTCATGCATTGCTTTTCTTTTCTTGTAATGGCTAGTAGCTAAATTCTTCTACATGACTAGCTAACACTTAACCTTGCTACCTACTAACTCATGGGTGATTGCTATCTTTAATCTTGCAAGTTGTATGGTCTTCTCTTCTCCGATGGGTTACTTTCATTGCTTGGCATGTTCTTATTGTAATTCCATATGATTCATGTGTGCCTCATTTAGAGCCTTGTCTTTTGAACAAGTGCCTTGATGGAACATGGAGATGGATCACCAAACATATGCTATTTGTTGTACAACTTCTTTACTTCAATTAATGAATGTTGTATCTTCTTCCTTAGCATCCCTTGAGTGTCGCTCTTTTGATTCCATTATTGAAAGTCTATCTTGTAGGCCAATGACATCTATGAGTCTACAAGACAAGTCCAAGAGTGATCACCCGTCATTCAAGTGGGAAAGTAATTAGACCAACACGCAAGACAAATCTTTGCCGATGAATCAACATGAGGCACGCATTCACCATCACGGAGTTTAGTAAGTTTTTAGCAAGGTAGTAAGGTTAGCTAGTCATGATTTTTTTTCCATCTTCAAATCTTCTACAAAGTTTTCATTCTTTTAGTTTTATTTTCAAGCAAATCTCCTTTTAATTTCTTTTCATTTTCCATCATGAACAAATCTACCAATTCTTTTACTTCTTTTTCCAATTCATTTTTATTCTTTTAAGACAAAGAAGAATCTTCGTTTTCTTCGAACCGTAACGCTTCCATCGCAAGCTCTCCCTGAGAATCGACTCGGTATAGCCCATGCTATAACGAAGATAGGAAAGGGTACATTAATCATTTGGAATACATTTGTGGAGTGATCAAAGCACTTGAGGTTGAATCTAAACCTTATCTCTTTTTATTGAATATATTTTGTGTGCAAATTATACTCCACAATACAACACCTTTCCCGTCTAAACATGGACCATCAAGCATTGTGAGTCAGATTCTCCACTAGACTCCTCCGGTTGAATTGGAAATTGAAGCTTGGAGGTGGTGGTGGTTGTCAACATGTTCCACACTGCAAATGCGGAATCAAAGTTAGAAGCAAGCATAAGATATTCTTTATTTAATGTGTTCTAATGGCCTCAAGGGCTTGTGCATTGGCCCCTATATGATTGCGGTCACCAAGATAACATCTCTTGGTAGCGGCAAGGAAAACATGCAATCCTAGGGTCTTTAGGTACATGGACATCCTATACTTCCAAACAACAATGTTGGAAGGGTCAAAACTAGGTGGGGTCATGAAGTCCATGGTAAACTATATGAGTGTGCAAACAAGTAAATGCAAACAATAGATTAGCAAACAAATGGATCTCACTTCTAGGATGTTAAGCCTAAATATCAGGAGCGTAGGCTCTGATACCAATTGAAAACACACCTAGAGGGGGGGTGAATAGGTGTATGTGCTAATCTAGAAACTAAATGCTCTAAATGCGGAAGCTAATGCAAATTTTGCAACACACTTAATACAACACACAAGTGTAGCCGAATTCCCCGTGAAGGGCTCTGGACTAACTCCTCTTGATTCCCCTAAATATGGGTTGAGGTGCTATGTGAAGCTCTTGTGGTTAAGTACAAGTGAGGCTCACACAAACAACCAAGCATATAAATAATATAGACAATATGAAATATGCAAGGCACAAATGCAAGCAATAAGATATGAATGAATGATGCTTTGCACAAAATAAAGAGAGAGTTAGAGAGACAATGGATCAAACGCAAAGGCCAAGATATGTTTCGAGGTTCGAGCACCTTACTCTACATCCCCTCCTACACCACCGTGTAGGATTTCTAATCCACTATCTCCCACCGAGGGAACCTTCACCGAGAAGGATTTGTTACAACTCTAGGAGTACCAAACTCTTCTCTCAAACAGCCACCTCACAACCGAGGGGTAGGCCCGTAGCCAAACAACAACCAACACCTCTACCGAAGAGGGTTACAACCAATCTCCACCTCTCACTAGAGGGAGCAAACCACAAGCCTCAACCTCTACCAAGGAGGGAGCAAACACCAACCCAATACAACAACCTCAACCTCTACCAAAGAGGGAGCAACACAAGAAATCAAGGGTTTACAATAGGTGGTCTCTTTCAACCACAAACAATCTCTCCTTTTCCACAAACAAAAAGATCCTAAATAGATTAGGATAGAAGATAGCTCAAGTGTGGAAAACAAGTGTTTTGATCAAAGAAAATCTCTTGGGAAAAATACCAAATTGATATAGAAATGAAGAACAATAAACTAATTCCCAAATACCTATTTTCTTTGAAAATAACCAAAACACTTAAAAACAAATAGAATAAATCTTTTTGCTCTTTAAACACTTTTTAAAACATGTTTTTAAAACCAGAGAATGGGATAAAATCAGCTCTAAAAATCTTAGCCAAAATCCCAAAGAAATGGGGTTTATATAGGCCAAAATAGAAACTAGCCGTTAGGCTGATCTGGCAGCCTGATAGGCTAGCGGTCGGCCGGCCGGCCGACCGCCAGCGGTCAAAAATCTGACCGTTGGAGCAAACCGGTCGACCGTCCGGCCGACCGAAATAAACAGAGAGCACTGCTCTCAGGTCCGGTCGGCCGCCCGGCCGACCGTCCCTGTGTCTGCCAAACGTGCACAAGCTTGTGCAAGTCGGTCGACCTCATGGGTCGACCGGCCTTAGGTGCGGTCGACCCATGCGGTCGGCCGACCTGACCTGTCAGCCACTATTCTAGGACAGTAACACAGTTAAAATTTTTTCTAAAAATTCTTTTATCTCCATAAAAATACCCAAAAATAGTTTTATCATTTTGCATTGATATATAAACATGTGATAAAAAGTTTAGCTCAAATATCAATCAATATGAACTATTTTTGTTTCTTAACATTTTTACAAAAATCAAAACATGTATTTTTTATCAAACTTGGATTTTTCAATACATGAATAGGAAAGTCAAAATAAGTTTGTTTAAAAGTTAAGCATGCATGTATAGAATGAAACAACTATACATATATCAATTAAACTTATTTTGATCAACTATTCATGAAAACCAAAAACCAAACATAAAACGTGTGTGTTTGTGTGCACTTGAGCATATCAACTATACTAAGCTTTACAAATGGATTTAAACACACTATCTAAACTATGGATACCTAAGTCTTCTTGACGATCTCCATCTTTAAGTAGACCTGATCCAAAACTCCATCCATAGGTTAGGCAATGTGTGATCTTGAAGTTTGAGCCCTGGAATCACTTGTGAAGCTTCCAAACACCTCTTGTTGAAGCTATCACCAAACTAACATCTTGTTATAAGATCTGAGACTAAAAACACAAGAATATTAGTAAACATAACTACATGAGTTAATCATCATCAAAACTAGGGTGGAAGGCCTTTGGGCCAACAGTTTGGCCCAAACTTGGCCTACATCCACGGGGAGAGAACTTAAAAGAGATTTATTAATAAACTTGATATAAAGAGATCTAACATTCCTCTTGATGCAACAAGAGTATTCAACTTCTTTGTTAATCTACACTTAGATTACAAGAGTATTACCTTCTCTCTATGCACCTTTATCTTGCTCCTCCCTTTCTTGGCTTTTTTTGTGTTCACCTTTCTATATACCTTCTCTGTTTCTTATAATGCTGGGTTATAATATTTATTTATAAAATTTTACAATACAATTCTTATTTGGACTATGAGATGATCTTAGTCATTGGATGCTTAAAGAATCTTAATCAATCATATTAGGAGTTGATCTCCTTAATTTAGAAGAATTCTAAACCCTTTAATCTTTAAAAATAAACTTTATTGAATAAAAACTGAATCCTATTCGTAATCCACTAGAAAAAGAAACCTATGCCTAAAAAGGAAACTGATTCTGCTTCAAAAAATACCTCAATTAGTCAACTTATATGATGATTAGTTGACTAATCTTTTCCATTAGTTGACTTATAGATTTATAAGTCAACTACTGTATGATGCTTCCTCTCTGTATATGCCTCTGTATCTGTCCTAGTCGACTACTAGTCGACTGGTCTTGTGTGTCAGTCAAACTAGATATATTATAAGTTGACCAATCCGCACCCACTGGGTTTGCTTCTTCTACTTCAAGCCATCATTTTCTCTAACTCGATTGGATATTTTTGGACCATCATCTCCTCTTGAAAATAAGACAAAGTCCTAACAAAGAGCACAAAAGAAAGAAAGACATATTGAGCGTAAATGTCACCTGATTCGATCATTTGAGAGCAGAGATGAGGTGACAGGGACAAAGATTGCATTAGCTAACAATCTGGCAGACCCCTTTACAAAGAGCTTGCAAGGCAAGATTTTTGACAGTCATGTTGAGGGGATAAGATTAAGATGTATGACAGGTTGGTTTTCAGTATAAGTGAGAGATTGTTGGAGATATACTAAAAGTTTTAACTTTTTTTTATTAGAACTCAATATATGAGTTATTATTTAAATAATTTTATTTTCATTTTATGAAAATCTGATAGGCAAATGATTGTATTATATACATGTTTGTCTTGTGTTCTATACTGTAGATGATCTGGCGTGTAGAGTTCAACTTACACACGAAGATCAAATCATCAGATCCCTATAGAATGTAAGTTCGTGGTTGAAGATTGTTAATGAGATCAATCTAGCGAGATCTTGAAAGTATGCTCTTGATTTTCGTTAAATCTTTAGGATTGCAAGTGCATTAATTTTTGTTGTTCAGTCTCTATCCACTCAAGAAAATCACAGAAATTTTTCGCACTTTCACAATTATAATCCTAAAGAAAGAATGTTTGTTTAAGTAATTATAAAGTTCATTGTGATTTCCACAAAATTACTATTCGGCTCCATGTGCTATCATACAACGTGAAATCGAGATATTACGTAGTATGCTTCATAGTGTGGTCCTACAAATTTAGTTCGAAAAAGTTCATCATTCGTTGCAGATGAGAAGATTCTGACCCACAACCTTCCACAAGAAAAGAAGTATTTTGTGGCTTAAACTATGCTCAGCCTGTTAGAGTTGCTTAGAGTGTTCTTACACATCTAATGCATTTTTAGTAATATTATTTTAATATTAAAGTGGTTTTCTCATTACACATACTTAATTGGGTATATATTTATTATAAATGTTATAATAATCCTTAAAGATCTTAATTATTAGATCATGCACTTAATTGGATCACATATAGGAGACATGATCTAATCTAGTGATTTCTTAAAATAGTACTTAACCCGTAACTAGTTTGTGATACTACATTGTAATAAGCTAATGCGTGACACTAACATGTGAGATGTGATGATGGGTCTCAGTAATAAGGATGGTGATCCTCAGGTGTATGTCATGAGCACACATATAAAGGTATGTGTAGTACAAATCCATGTTTGAGTTTTTTTGAGACAAGCCACATAAGTGATCGAGAATTCAAACTGTTACATAATCCCTTTGAACTGATGTTGTTGTTGTTTTCGATTTGTAATTTAACTCTGCTTTGATGTGATAGTAAATCTCGTTCTTTAGATTGAGAAACTCAAAAGTTAGGCTACTTGAGTGCATTTAAGAAAGCAATGAATATCTAGATGGAAGCTCATATCAATCTGTCTTAGTTCGCTGTCTTTAGTCCTTGAAGTTATTTAAAATCTCGTCGATAAGTGGTTTGAAAAATATTTTTCAAATCTTATTTTATTATGAAATTTTTTATAAATAAAATTATTTCAAAACTGTTTTTGTGTTTACAGGGTTAATATATTTTAGGCTTGAAGTGATTCGGTCTTACTTAATTGTAGCCTAAAGGAAATGTATCTTGATGTCAGAATGGAAATACTATTTGATATAATAATCTTATATCATGAAAAAGCTTTTATAAACAGTGGATGGAATAGGGATTTGACTTTTAAATTAAAATTGTTAATTAATTAATTACAAATTAGTTGATTAACAATTGGTTCTCGATATGAGAACCCAATCAATTTCACTAATGTCTCTTATGTGAGGATTGATATACAATTTAGAATTATTATTTTATTGTAAACAAGTTATAACTGTGTATAGTGGGATTAGTCCCACATCGTACAGTTAAATATTAGATCTCCACTTACTATCTTATAAAAGAGAGATAGTAGGACAGTCTAGACCCGAATTCAGAACACTAAAATTTATAATAGCTTGAACCTGATAAAACGATCGAGTTGTTAGCAAATTAGTAATTCTTTGGAATAAATTTAGTTAGAGGCTTTTTCCCTAGAAGTGGCTATTTGAAAGTCTAAAAATCGTCTTCGAACATGTAATTCTAAACTTCTTTTCATAATTTTGATTATGCGTTATACACATTTCCGCTTTACGTGCAAATACATGTTTCTTTCAATTGGTATCCGAGCTCGGTTGCAATGTTGAGATTCTAGACCTAGTTTTAGATACCTTAATTCATATTTAACTCTAATTTGATTACATGCGAACCTAGATTCATCATATGGTGATGATGAAACTGTATATTGCACAAAATATAATTTGATAGTTTACGGGACAAATTAATTTGATTTTGTCAAATTATTGAAATCAATAGAAAATAAATTGTCTATTTTAAAATAAATAATAAATTAGGAAAACTCTAGCCACATGGATTGTTCATGAATTGAATTTGATTTGTTATATTTTAAAAAACTTCTTGGTTCTATTTGATTAAACAAATATAAATAAATTTATAGAAATTTAAGAAGAATTAAAGTGTTTGATTTTTCAATATTTAATAAAAGGAAAAGGGGTTTGGGGGTCATGGGCCAGCTCCGCCAGTGCAGGCCTTTGGCGGTAGCGTGCTAGCCGGCGGCATCGCCGGCCGACCGCGGGGTCCCCCCGGGGTTCCACGGGGCGATGCCAAAGTGGCGGCACTCCACACCGCATGCAGGCAAAGATAGGGATCAGGATTTTCTCCCGTTCCCAAATTGGGTTGGGTTTCGGTTTTGTGTTTGACCTGAGCGCGAGCCCAAATCGGGTCTAAACCGGATGCGTTCCCCTGTAACTAAGGATTGGGTCTCGGGTCTAGCCTGAATTCAGTCGGGTCTGACCGAGCCTAAATCATTCGGGTCTGATCCGATTAGAGTAAAAAAGGGTTTTGTAATTTGGGTTATTAGAACCCAAACCCAATAAGGAGGTTCCTTTTTAATTGTAAAATTTATACTAGTCCCCCTAAATGTTCCTGAATATATTGTTTGACTAATATACATCATGTTAGAATTAAAGTTTTAAAGAAAAGTGTCTGAAATTGTTTTATAAATTCAGGAATACATGTACATAGTTTTATATGATGTTAAATTGTAATTTAAATCATGAAATAGTTTTAGTGTTTATTATTTAGTCCCTTGAACTATACAGACACATAGTTTAGAATTACATTTTTTTAGAAAAATATTTGAAATTGTTTCAACTGATTCTAGAACTTTATGTATATGATTTCAGATTTTTGAGTGACATAAAACTATTGTTTATAACTTGAAATTGTTTCAGTTGCCTTTCTAATCCTTGCTATAACTCTAGTGTACAAAATTATATAGTAGGCCCTGAAATTAGTTCAGTTTATTATTCTTTTCATATACACAAAACAATATTATGCATAATTGTTAATAACACTCCGAAATAGTTTCTATTAGTTGTTAAGTACACATAGTAAGTAGTTTTGTGTATTATTTGTTGGAGGAGAGATGATATTAAAGGAGATGCCATGCCAAGCAGCTGTAGAAGAGTGCCAAGTGCCGTCGAAGATCGCCAAGGAAGTCGACAATGAAAGGCAAAGGGACAGCGGGCAGGAAATTAGCAGCAGCAGCAGAAGACAGGCGAGTCGGTCGACCGGTCCGGTCGACCGACGTGCACAGCATGCACAGGGATTTGAGCGGTGGACCGGCCCGGTCGACCGAAGTGCTCTGACTGCAGGAACCCAATTCTCGGGTTTTCTGGGTCGACCGGCCGGTCGACCGGAATACAGGGACTGTGCTCTCGGGTTTCTTCGGTCGACCGTCCGGTCGACCGATAGTCGGGTCTGGGCGGAAAAAACTGCTGTTTCAGGAAACTGAGTATTTAAGCCCTAAGTGTAATTTCTAGGGTTGAGAGCCTTGAGTGAGAAAAGCTGCTGATACTCTTGCATTTAGAGAGATCCAGAGCTATTGTAATCATCTTCCTAAATTGAAACTCTCTCCATTGATTGCCCCGAGGACGTAGGCATTGAGGCCGAACCTCGTTAGATCTGTTGTTTGCGATTGTGTGTTCTTCGTGAGATTTGGGCTGTTCTTTGTGCTGGAGATTGTGTGATTCTCTGTTAGTTGTTGTCGGTGCGCACAACAAGTGGTATCAGAGCATCCAGGCTACGCTTGGGATTCTGAGGATTCGAAGGGCTCCAGATCTGATCAGGTGGAGATCGTGTGTCGATCTCAGGTCAGAGGTATTGGTGTTCGAGGAGATCGTGTGTCGATCTCAGGAGGACGCAAGGAGGGCTCGTTGAATCTGTGTTTGGAGTAGATCCGGTGAGAAACTCGATCTAGGGTTTCAAGAGGCAGGTAAAAATCCCATTTTTATCTGAGTAGAGATTTATTCCAATTTGGTTATTCTTCCGCATAGATAGAGAATCAGGAAAATCTCAATGGCAGAAGAAACTGCATTTGTTAAGGCAATAAACAATCATCCAAGGATTGAAGTTGTTAAGTTTAATGGGACTAACAATTTTGGTATGTGGAGATGTGAGGTTATGGATGCGTTGAATGCATCAAACCTCGAAGACACTCTCCTATTGGAGAGGAAGAAGAACGCTACTACTGATGAAGAGTGGGTGAAGATGAACAGATCGGCATGTGGCTTGATACGTTCATGCTTGTCACAAGACATAAAATACCTTGTGCAACATGAGACGTCAGCGAAGAAACTGTGGGAAACCCTTAAAAAGAAGTACCTGAAGAAGAGTGTAGAGTCCAGGTTGCAGCTTAAGAGTAAGCTGTATCAGTTCAGGATGCAGAAGGGGAGCACAATCAATGAGCACATCAACCGATATACGAAACTTCTTACAGATCTGCTGAATTTGGATGTCAAGCTAGAAGAGGAAGATAAGGCGGTCATCTTTCTGAATTTACTTCCTGCAGAGGAGTACGAGACATTCACACTGACCTTCATTAATGGAAGGCAGAGCTTGGATTATGATGAGGTATCATCTTCATTGATTAGTTATGAAACAAGGAAGAATGAAAGATATCCCTCTCAGACAAGTTCATCGGCAGAGGCATTGGAAGTGAGAGGTAGAGGTTCATCAAGGAAGGGAAAGGAGATTAGAGGAAGATCAAAGTCCAGGCCGGGCTTCAGGGATCTCAAGAGAAATCAGTGCGCATTCTGCAAAGAGATTGGGCACTGGAAAGTAGACTGTCCAAAGTTCAAGGGAAAGAAGAAAGAGTCAAAATCTGAAGCAAATCTCGCAAAAGTGGTAAAAACTGCAAGCAGCAAATCACAGGCAGATGGATCAGATTCGAATTCTTCAGTGTTCTCGTTTTCAGTTACCACTCCCGTCATAGGCTACTCGGGGGAGAACGAGTGGATCTTGGACACAGGTGCAACATATCATGTATGTCCTCATCGGGACTGGTTTACCAGTTTCGAGAAGTTAGAAGGGTGTTCGGTCGTCATGGGCGATGATCATCCATGCATCATGGAGGGTGTTGGCACTATTCCAATCAGGATGTTTGATGGGATGGTGAGGGAGCTGAAAGAGGTGAGATATGTACCTCAGCTGAAGAGGAACTTGATCTCTGTTGGAGCTTTGGAATCATTGGGTCTTGGAGTGTCTATTAAGGAGGGAGTTCTTAAAATGACAAAGGGCTCGATGGTGGTGTTGAAGGCTGATTGCCGGAACAACTTGTATTACTTGAAAGGTAGTACAGTGACAGGGCAGGTGGCAGCTTCTACCAGTCAGAAGGAAGATTTAACCCGGCTGTGGCACATGAGGCTGGAACATGCAGGGGAGAAATCAATGCAAACTCTTATGAAGAAAGGGTTGCTGAATGGTGCTGAGACCTGCAAGTTGGATCTATGTGAACATTGCATCATCGGCAAGAAGACCAAGGTGAAGTTTAGCACAGCTTCACACTGTACGGAGGGTATTCTTGACTATGTTCACACGGATGTATGGGGACCTACCAAGACTGCATCGATTGGAGGTAACCACTATTTTGTGTCGTTCATCGATGACTATTCTAGGCGCTGTTAGGTGTACACTATGCGACACAAAGATGAAGTCCTAGAGCTGTTTGTGAAGTGGAAGGCTAATCTGGAGAGAAGCACGGGAAGGAAGGTCAAGGTCCTCCGTTCTGACAATGGAGGAGAGTACAAATCGGATCCTTTCCTACAGCTATGCCTTGATGAGGGCATAGAGAGGCACTTCACAGTACGGGAGACTCCGCAACAAAATGGGGTGGCTGAAAGGATGAACCGGACTTTGCTAGAGAAGGTTCGGTGTATGTTATCCAATGCAGGACTGCCAAAGACGTTTTGGGCTGAAGCTTTGGAGTATGCATGCCATCTTGTGAACAGGTTGCCGTCGTCTGCAATAGGGGGGAAGACTCCTCTTGAAGCTTGGTCAGAAAGAACTGCTGAGGACTATGATATGCTACGGGTTTTCGGATGTCCAGCCTACTACCATGTCAAAGAAGACAAGTTGGACCCAAGAGCAAAGAAAGGGGTGTTCGATGGCTTCAAGCGAGGAACTAAAGGGTTCAAGATTTGGGACCAAAAGGACAACAAGTTCATAATCAGCAGGGATGTCACATTCGATGAGGCTTCTCTGATGAAGCCTACGGTCTCTAAGCAGGTGGAGACCAGCAAGACCAAGGAGCTATTGCGGCAGGTGGAGAGTGATGCAGATCCACCATCTCTAGAGGATTCAGTATCAGTTCGGATCATTCCTGAGGTGACACAGGGTGGTGATCAAGTAGCTGAAGAAAATGCTGAAAATGTTGAAGAGGATCAGGAGCAGGTCATGGGTACTGTTCCAGATTCTATTGCAGTTGGAAGACCACGGAGGAATACTAGGAGACCGGGTTGGCTTACCACTGATATGGTCGTCGCGTATGCACTTCCAGTTGTTGAAGAGGCTATTCCATCTACCTTCAGGGAAGCTGAGATCAGTTCAGAAGCAGAGATGTGGAAAGAAGCCATGAATGAAGAGATGCAATCTCTTTATAAGAACAACACATGGGAACTTACTAAGTTGCCCAAGGGAAGAAGGCCATAGGGTGCAAGTGGGTATTTGCTAAGAAGTAAGGATCTCTTCAAGAAGATGCAGTGCGCTACAAGGCAAGACTGGTGGCTAAAGGCTACGCTCAGAGAGAAGGAATCGACTACAACGAGGTATTCTCCCCAGTAGTTAAACACTCGTCTATTCGGATTCTATTGGCTTTGGTGGCGCAGAATGAGTTGGAACTTGACCAACTTGATGTGAAGACTGCCTTTCTCCACGGCGATCTTGAGGAGGAGATCTATATGACACAGCCCACAGGTTACAAAACTGCAGGGAAGGAAGAGTCAGTATGCAAGCCACAGAAATCGCTGTACGGTTTGAAGCAGTCTCCTAGACAGTGGTACAAGCGATTTGATAGCTTCATCAGGAAGAAGAAGTACACATGGAGCCATTTCGACCCATGCGTGTGAAAAGTCACCTAGAGGGGGGTGAATAGGTGACAATGCTAATCTATGAACTTAATGCGGAAATTAAAAACTTAATGCAAATTACACTCAAGTGCTATCAACAAGTGATGCACACAACCAAGCCAAGCAAATATGAATGAGCAATGTAAATAAATGCAAGGCACAAAGTAAAGAGAGAGTAGAGAGAGAGCCAATGGATCAAGCACAAACACAAAGATATGTAATCGAGGTTCGAGCACCCAGCTCTACATCCCCGCCTTCGACACACGAAGGATTTCCACTAGCTCGTCCACCTAGGACCCTTTACAAGGAGTACCCAACTCCTCTCTTTACAACCTCCTCCCTGAGGCACAAATCCAAGCCAACCAACACAACCTCTTCCTTGAGGCAAACTCCAACAATCACAACCTCCTCCTTGAGGCTAATTTTCAAACCAATACAACAAACTCCCAATCACCAACCAATACAAGGATCACCTCTCAACTAGAGGGATACAACCCAAAGCACAAAGCTAAGAAAAGATTGGGTTACAACTTGGTGGTCACAACAACAACCACAAACAACTTCTTCTTCCACACAAATAACCTATAGATATAGATAGTAGATTTTTGCTCAAGTGTGGAGAAAACCAAAGGAATGGAAATCAGAAATCACAAAGAAAATCCTTGGGAAAAATCAAGAAATCAAGATAGAATAGTTCAATCAAAATTCTTTCCCAAAAACCCTTTCTTTGATTTTCCAAACCCTAATGAAAACACCAAATGGATTGTTCAATTCAAGCTCATAAACTTCTTTTGATTGCTTTGAAAACACCAGAGAATCAGCAAAAATTCGCACACAAAATCTTGAAGAAAAACTCTTGCAAAAGGGGTATTTATAGGCAGAATTGAAAACTAGCCGTTTGGCAGCAGTTTTGCCAGAAATGACCCTGCGGTTGACCGCCCGGTCGACCGTCCAACGGTCAATTTTTGACCGTTGGCAACTAGCGGTCGACCGCCCCGGTCGACCGAATAATCCAGAGAGCAGACTATTCTGCTCCGGTCGACCGTCTCGGTCGACCGCTGTCTGTACCAGAAACGTGCACAGGTTTGTGCACGTCGGTCGACCGGCCCGGTCGACCGACCTCAGACCTAGTCGACTAGTCAGGGGGCTAGTCGACTTGGTTGAAGCCTGGAACAGAAAAAATGGTTAAAAACACATTTTAAAAACATTTTTATCTTTGCTAAAACTTTCATAAAAACTTGTTTTATCATTTTATTTTGAAACACAAACTAGTGATAAAAATTTCAAGACATATATCATATCAATTCATTTTGGTGTCTTGCCAATTTTATCAAAAACCAAAACTAGTATTTTTCCAAACTTGGAATCTTGAATAGAGAATACCTTTTGTCCAAAACTCATCCATAATACAAAACTATGATATTTAAACATTTTGAAGCATGATGCATATGGATAGAAATCCAATATACATGAAACATGTATATATCATGATTCTTGTCATTAAGTCCAAAACATAAAACTCATGAAGTAGATTATCAAACTAAGTTTGTTTAAACAATTGAAGCATGCATGTATATAGAACAAATCTAATATACATAAACCATGTAAACTTGTTTTGATCTATCTATTCATGAAAATCAAGATCGGTTAAACCTAAAACCGAAAAAACCAAAAACCAATATTCAAAACATGAAACGTGTGTGTTGTAAACTTGAGCATTATCATACTATTCTAATCTTTATAATTAGGCTCTAAACACAAACTAAACTAGGGATACCTAAGTCTTCTTGTAGAGCGCCGTCTCCAAGTTGACTCGGTCCAAACCGTGATTCACCAAGCAAGTGCTATATATATCTTTGATGCGCGGGCTCTTGAATCAACATGTGCAAGCTTCCAAATCATCTTGTTGAAGCTAAACACCAACTAATATCTTGGTTAATGATCTGAAACTAAAATCACAAGATTATTAGTACACATAACTACATGAGTTAATCATCATCAAAACTAGAGTGGAAGGCCTTTGGGCCAACAATCTCCCCCCTTTTGATGATGACAAAACTCATGGAGTTATATATGCATGGTTTAAAGTAAAGCTTCAAAGAAGCTCCCCCTTAACTCATGCATAGGAATAAACAAATAATAAGATGCATATAAACAAGGTTCTTGACATAAAATGAATATGTATATGAAACATGCTCTTGATACCAATGGATAAAAACAAAACTCATAATGCTCTTGATACCAATGGAGATGAAATGAACATAAAACTGAAAACTCATGCATATCAACTCCAAATTCTTCTCCCCCTTTTTGTCAATCATCAACAAAGGGGTAAAACAAAATAGATATGAATTCTTCTCCCCCTAAATATATGAAACAAAGAATCAATAAACTACTTCAAGGGGTGACACCAAAAATGATACCAATTAAAAATGTGTCATTGAAGTGCATTATGATACCAAAAGAAAGTGAACATAAAAACATTTAAGAAATGCCTACCAATTACCAATTGAAAGTAAGAAGGGCATTGAAAACAAATATGATACGAATTGAAATTAAAACATATTGAAAATAAAACACATGATACTAATTGAAAAACACAATGATACCAATTTTGAGTAAACAAATACATCTAGATACCAATTGAAGATATTTATCTTTATAAGCAAATGAAACCAATTAAAAATCAATAATCATTCTTTAATCATTTTTCATTATAAAGTTAGGGAGTGGGAAACAAAACCAATGGTAAACTAAATACCAATTGAAAACTAAGTCAATTGAAATAATGTTAAAGCTCAAGCTTAGCATAAGCAAGATAATGATAATGCTTGTATAAAGATACCAATTGAAAATTGAATCAATTGAAAATGATGGTCATTAAAAAAATCAAGCTTATCATAAACAAAATTTGTTATATCTTGAAGCACAAATAAATCATCTATATATGTATGTAAGAATTAGATAACAATTGAAATTGATACTATATGAAGTGTAAGCATACATATATAAAACAAAACATATATGAGTATACAAAAGGATGTCAAGATTGATACCAATTGAAAGAATTCAATGATACCAATTGAAACAACAATAAGATCAAGTGTATATCTCATATCAACTACCACCCAATCATGTGCAAGTTTAAAAATGATTTTCATCATAAAGCATACATGAACATGATCTCCCATCCAACCACCCTTTATGGTAGGGGTTTTCAAAAATAGATTTGAAATTATAGTATGTTTGAAAATCTCTACCAAATGAAGAATATCGCAACTAGTTAAATGGAGGGTAAACTAGTACGAAATCCTTCGAGTAAGGAATAACAAAAATGTTTTTCATGAACACATGTAATTCACATGGCACTAAAACACTCAAAATCTAGATAGCACAAATTGTACTCATGAAAACTAAATCATGAGAAAACATTAAATAGGGTGAGTGTACAAGTGTTGTGTGAAACATATCATCATGAAAATGGACAATCAAGCTCAATTGAAATTCCTTTAAAATATAAACATATGAAAACTAAATTTTCATTACTAAAGGAAATCTCCTAAAAACATGAGAATCTAAACTCTTCATTAAAAGTCAATTTATACTTCAAGGTATATGTATGTTTAGACAAAGCAAAAGTATACATACATATCCCTAAACACAATTGAGTCCAAAATATAGATTTGCATGAAAAGCAAATGACTCAAGGGGCATACATGTATATCTTAAGGTTTGGCAAAATAGACATATACATGAAGTGAAAACACTTTATCATAGAAAACACATGATCATAAAACATATCAAAAATGAGGAATACATGTTTGAATGCAGGAATCATCAAAACTAGACTATACTAGCACATCTAATGAGTACAAATAGGCATCCAAGCACAAACATATATAAAGGTTTATTTGTGGCCCATTCTATGTACAAGTATAACTCCTAGTTTTCATGAAAACTAACATCTAAGCATATATTCAAATCATAAGGCATAAACCAAGTCATAAATCAACAATTATTCTAAAAATGATCATTATGTAAATTCATATGCTATAAGAATCAAGATATACATAATATCAAAACAATTGTAAAAACACAAAATATGGAATCATGTAAACAATGGTGATTTCAAATTTCAAAACATGAGTTATTAAAACGAAAGTTATAGAACATCATATGATCATTATGCAAATGCATGTGCATTAGATCTAGAGCATACATGTTAGTCTAAACAAGGTGAGGCACTAAATATAGATCCATATGAAGCATGGGTGCTCAAGTGGCTAAACATGTACAACCTTAATCTAATGAACATGGCACAAAGCATAATGAACAACAAAACACAACATGCTATAAAAGATGATCATAGAAAGCATGTAAACACTAAATGGAGTAAGGGATTGTTACCAAAAACCAAAGAAGCAACTTTCCAAGTCTCCAAAACCCGGTGGTCCTCCCACCAATTCTCCTTGAGAGTGAAGCATCCAAATGGTTCTCTTTTAAGCTTAGAATGCATCCACCTCAAGGCACCAATGCCCTCAAGTGATGCGAGAGCTCCCACCTACATCAAAAGTCAAAGAGGTGATTTTTGGTACCCATTTTCTAGTGGGTCCACGGGGGTTAGTATTCTTTCTAACCCAAACAAGATTATTTGCTAAATTTTTAAAATGTAAACGATCATAGCAAAATCTAGCAAGGTGGCCTTTTCGACCACAATGTGTACATGTGTACACGTGAGCATACATATGATGGTGGTGATCATGAAAAGCATGTGTATGCCTTGAAGAGTGTGCATGCAAGGTTGGAACTTGTTTCTTGCGAACCAAGATTTCCAAGCGTGTGTGATTCATGGCACAATGGCTCAAAGTGGAGCCCAAACTATCAACACTTTTCTTCAAAACAAGTATATCATTTTCAATGTTAGAAGATAAAGTGGAGCATGCAATAGGTGTGCTAGAACATGAAGCAACATTAGCATGGCAAACATCAATCTCTTTTTGCAAAGATTTATTTTTAATCAAAACCAAATCCAATTCTCTAGTAATTGAATCAATATCATTTTTTAAAGTAAGATTTTCTTTAAAAGTAAAATCCAATTTTGAAGATAAAATCTCATTGTGCTTTACAACATCATCACAATCATTTTTATTTTTTAAAAATTCATTTTCCTTTAAAGCAAGTTCAAGTTGAGATTTAAGTGAGTCATATTCACTTGCAATCTCTTCCTTCTCTTGCAAAACCAATTCAAAATTAGAGCATAAATCCTTTAATTTATTTTTCAACACAAGATTATCCTCTTTCAATAAATCATGTTTTTCCAACAAATTTTCAAGCTTTTGAGCAAGTTCCATATTTAAAGTTTGAACTTCAAAACAACCATGACAATAGGAACTAGAGCTATCATCAATATGAGAATCCGATTGTACCTCAAGGGAGTTCTTCCCTTGGACCATGAGGCATTGCTCTTCGGACTTTTCTCTTTTAGATCTCCTCATCTTGTTAATTATCCTTGGAAGCTCGGGAGACGTCAAGATGCTCCAAACTGCAAAAGCCGAATCATAGTGATCAAAAACGGGTAAAAGAAATTCATTGAGAGATGCTTTAAGTGCTCTAAGTGCTAATGCATTGGCCTTCTTATGCTTGCTACTATTTGGGAGGGATTCTATGGTAATGGCTTGATAAACTAGATGTCCTAGGTCTTTTAAATGCCTAGTCATGTCCACCTTCCAAGCATCAAGTCTAAAATGGTCAAACATAGGAGGGCTAGCCATGAGTGCAAACTAGTATGAGTGCAAATGAAAATGCAAGTGAAGATTAGCAAACCAAGATCTTACTCCTAGGTGGTTAAACCTAAATATCAGGAGCACTAGCTCTGATACCAATTGAAAAGTCACCTAGAGGGGGGTGAATAGGTGACAATGCTAATCTATGAACTTAATGCGGAAATTAAAAACTTAATGCAAATTACACTCAAGTGCTATCAACAAGTGATGCACACAACCAAGCCAAGCAAATATGAATGAGCAATGTAAATAAATGCAAGGCACAAAGTAAAGAGAGAGTAGAGAGAGAGCCAATGGATCAAGCGCAAACACAAAGATATGTAATCGAGGTTCGAGCACCCAGCTCTACATCTCCGCCTTCGACACACGAAGGATTTCCACTAGCTCGTCCACCTAGGACCCTTTACAAGGAGTACCCAACTCCTCTCTTTACAACCTCCTCCCTGAGGCACAAATCCAAGCCAACCAACACAACCTCTTCCTTGAGGCAAACTCCAACAATCACAACCTCCTCCTTGAGGCTAATTTTCAAACCAATACAACAAACTCCCAATCACCAACCAATACAAGGATCACCTCTCAACTAGAGGGATACAACCCAAAGCACAAAGCTAAGAAAAGATTGGGTTACAACTTGGTGGTCACAACAACAACCACAAACAACTTCTTCTTCCACACAAATAACCTATAGATATAGATAGTAGATTTTTGCTCAAGTGTGGAGAAAACCAAAGGAATGGAAATCAGAAATCACAAAGAAAATCCTTGAGAAAAATCAAGAAATCAAGATAGAATAGTTCAATCAAAATTCTTTCCCAAAAACCCTTTCTTTGATTTTCCAAACCCTAATGAAAACACCAAATGGATTGTTCAATTCAAGCTCATAAACTTCTTTTGATTGCTTTGAAAACACCAGAGAATCAGCAAAAATTCGCACACAAAATCTTGAAGAAAAACTCTTGCAAAAGGGGTATTTATAGGAAGAATTGAAAACTAGCCGTTTGGCAGCAGTTTTGCCAGAAATGACCCTGCGGTCGACCGCCCGGTCGACCGTCCAACGGTCAATTTTTGACCGTTGGCAACTAGCGGTCGACCGCCCCGGTCGACCGAATAATCCAGAGAGCAGACTATTCTGCTCCGGTCGACCGTCCCTGTCGACCGCTGTCTGTGCCAGAAACGTGCACAGGTTTGTGCACGTCGGTCGACCGGCCCGGTCGACCGACCTCAGACCTAGTCGACTAGTCAGGGGGCTAGTCGACTTGGTTGAAGCGTGGAACAGAAAAAATGGTTAAAAACACATTTTAAAAACATTTTTATCTTTGCTAAAACTTTCATAAAAACTTGTTTTATCATTTTATTTTGAAACACAAACTAGTGATAAAAATTTCAAGACATATATCATATCAATTCATTTTGGTGTCTTGCCAATTTTATCAAAAACCAAAACTAGTATTTTTTCAAACTTGGAATCTTGAATAGAGAATACCTTTTGTCCAAAACTCATCCATAATACAAAACTATGATATTTAAACATTTTGAAGCATGATGTATATGGATAGAAATCCAATATACATGAAACATGTATATATCATGATTCTTGTCATTAAGTCCAAAACATAAAACTCATGAAGTAGATTATCAAACTAAGTTTGTTTAAACAATTGAAGCATGCATGTATATAGAACAAATCTAATATACATAAACCATGTAAACTTGTTTTGATCTATCTATTCATGAAAACCAAGATCGGTTAAACCTAAAACCGAAAAACCAAAAACCAATATTCAAAACATGAAACGTGTGTGTTGTGAACTTGAGCATTATCATACTATTCTAATCTTTACAATTAGGCTCTAAACACAAACTAAACTAGGGATACCTAAGTCTTCTTGTAGAGCGCCGTCTCCAAGTTGACTCGGTCCAAACCGTGATTCACCAAGCAAGTGCTATATATATCTTTGATGCGCGGGCTCTTGAATCAACATGTGCAAGCTTCCAAATCATCTTGTTGAAGCTAAACACCAACTAATATCTTGGTTAATGATCTGAAACTAAAATCACAAGATTATTAGTACACATAACTACATGAGTTAATCATCATCAAAACTAGAGTGGAAGGCCTTTTGGCCAACAGCGTGTACTACAACAAGTTACCATCAGGTGAATATATCTATCTGCTTCTTTATGTAGATGATATGTTGATTGCTTCTAGGTCAAGATCTGCTATTGATTCTCTGAAGAAGATGCTGTCGTCAGAGTTTGAGATGAAGGACCTGGGAGAAGCACGAAAAGTATTGGGCATGGAGATCACTAGAGACAGGAAAGCTGGCAGGATAAGTTTGACACAGAAGGGCTATTTGGAGAAGGTACTGCAGAAGTTTAATATCAGTAAGGATACTAAATCTGTTAGTACACCTATGGCGCCACATTTCAAATTGTCAGCGAAGATGTCTCTAAGGAGTGTTCAGGAGCGTGAGTATATGTCTCATGTTCCATATGCCAATGCTGTGGGTAGCTTGATGTATGCGATGGTGTGTACGCGGCCAGATATTTCACAGGCAGTCTCCATGGTGAGTCGATACATGCATGATCCTGGACAGGGTCACTGGGAAGCTGTGAAATGGATTCTGAGATACATCAAGGGAACTGTTGATGTAGGCCTAGTATTCGAGAAGGACCACACCAGAAAGCAAGAGTGCATAGGGTATGTGGACTCAGACTATGCAGGTGATCTTGACAAGCGCCGGTCGACGACGGGATATGTCTTCACATTCTCACAGGCACCGGTGAGTTGGCGCTCCGCACTTCAGTCTACCGTCGCATTGTCGACTACAGAGGCTGAATATATGGCTATGACAGAAGCCATGAAGGAGGCAATCTGGCTTCAGGGATTGCTTGATGACTTGGGCGTGGAACAGGATATATTGAAGATAAACTGTGACAGCATGAGTGCCATCTACTTGGCAAGGAACCAGGTCTATCATGCAAGGACGAAGCATATTGATGTCAGGTATCACTTTGTACGGGAGATTCTAGAGGAAGGTGACATTGACTTGTTGAAGATTCACACTTCGGAGAATCCGGCCGATATGCTAACAAAGGTGGTGTCGGGGGTGAAGTTTGCACACTGCAAAGACTTGCTCCATGTCCTTCAGGTGAAATGAGCTTGCTGAAGCTCATTTGGATGAACTACGGAAGGCTTGATCCCTTGGGCAGGGGTACGTAGGCAACCAAGTTGGTGCAGCCGCTATCGAGTCGGAATTCGGCTCAGATTTGGAAATCTTCACCGAGGTGGAGAATTGTTGGAGGAGAGATGATATTAAAGGAGATGCCATGCCAAGCAGCTGTAGAAGAGTGCCAAGTGCCGTCGAAGATCGCCAAGGAAGTTGACGATGAAAGGCAAAGGGACAGCGGGCAGGAAATTAGCAGCAGCAGCAGAAGACAGGCGAGTCGGTCGACCGGTCCGGTCGACCGACGTGCACAGCATGCACAGGGATTTGAGCGGTCGACCGGCCCGGTCGACCGAAGTGCTCTGACTGCAGGAACCCAATTCTCAGGTTTTCTGGGTCGACCGGCCGGTCGACCGGAATACAGGGACTGTGCTCTCGGGTTTCTTCGGTCGACCGTCCGGTCGACCGATAGTTGGGTCTGGGCGAAAAAAACTGCTGTTTCAGGAAACTGAGTATTTAAGCCCTAAGTGTAATTTCTAGGGTTGAGAGCCTTGAGTGAGAAAAGCTGCTGATACTCTTGCATTCAGAGAGATCCAGAGCTATTGTAATCATCTTCCTAAATTGAAACTCTCTCCATTGATTGCCCCGAGGACGTAGGCATTGAGGCCGAACCTCGTTAGATCTGTTGTTTGCGATTGTGTGTTCTTCGTGAGATTTGGGCTGTTCTTTGTGCTGGAGATTGTGTGATTCTCTGTTGGTTGTTGTCGGTGCGCACAACATTATTTGTATCTTTTAATGTTTATGGTAAAATATTGAGAAGTCCAAAAATAGTTATGTATCTTATGTTCTTGCATTATGTATTATTGTCATGCTTCATAATTATGAATTATTATTTGATTAAAATTGAATGATTAACTGCATCGATATGTTCGACTACTATGTTTAAGAAATTTGAATTTGAATTCTTGTATAGCATGATGATATTAAGAATATTATAGCATGTTAGAATTGTTCACAATTAGTTTTGATGATCATCATGAGAAAAATAAAATCGTTCTCTCCAAATAAACTGTAATAGTTGAATACAAGTGTTTGAAATAGATTTGAAATTGTAGAATTTGAGGATCTAAATGTCGGGAGGTGATTGAGTTTAAAACTGCACACAGAAAATGTAGAATTCAGGAATATAAAATAGAAGTGCAAGTACTCAATACTACCGCTATAATAAGTGGCTATGCGGGTGGTGATCCACAAGGAGGGACTAGCAATGAAAACTTTTAGTAAGTTCTCTTTAGTTCACTTGAAATGGTTAAAGTTTTTCTTTTATCCTTTGAAAAAAAAAATGAAAAGAGTTATAGTTAAGTTAAGAAGCAAGTGGTAGACTGAGAAGGTGAAGAAAATAGAAAATAAAATTATACAAAGAAAGAGAAAAAGTGAATAGAGTTGAGACTTGATAATGATCTAAACTAAGGATAAAAAGAAAGAAAAAGAAAGCTAAAAAATTTACCTACCTCTTCCGGTTGATGACTGACCTGGAATCTTTGTCAACGATGTATCTTTGCTTGAAGGCGAGCGAAGTATGACAGATGAGATCTTCCATATTCCCGATCTACACTACAAAAAGAAGTTGCAAGTTATATTACCATAGAAATGGTTGTTCATTACCATAGACCATCAATGGCACTTACAATGGCGAGTAAACTTTGAAGCTATTGGAGTCGTTGGATTCACAAAAATAGAATAGAGAAGCAACAAAAACAAGAGTAGAAAAGAAACTTCGATTGAATTTAATAATGATGAAAGAAAAGAAGAATACTTACACCAGTGTCACTCTCAGTACAAGCATCACTCTTATTCTCCCATGAAACTATTCTTCGATCTTAGTTACATAAAAAAATAAAAATTACATTTAAATAAGAAAGAAAATTTTAAGTTAAACATATACAAAAATCTATTCTATTCTCTGCTTGATCGTCCGTTTTACCTCTAAATTTGAATTTATAGGAGAAATGGGGAGGGGAGAGCGCGCTTGAGGATGAGACCAAATCGCTATCTCAACAACAACAAAAAATTCTGATAAGGTTGGAGATATGGACAAAATTGCTTGCCAACAGAAAAGATCTTTTGATAAGGTTGGAGATAATGCTGGAGATAATATTAGAGATAAATATTTGTTTATCCCTTGATCTTCAGTTGAATTTTATTTTCTCTCTCTAAATCTTTTAAATCTACGTCCTAATCCTTTCGATATTCCTTTATATATTGATAAGGTTGCCTTTAGACCTCTGGATTTGCCTCTATCCTCGTTATCCTCATTGATTCTCCAAGCTAACCAACTGGATCTTCAAAAATCTGATTTTAATTGAATTAGATCTGGGGTTTATCCCCTCTGATATGCTCAATCTTCAGTTGTGATTTAAATCCTCTCAAAAATCTAATTTAATTGGCTTGGATTTGTAATTTATCTTCTACCATTATATCCTGCACAAATTAAGATTAAGACAGTATAATCGCAGGATTTATTACAGGATGAGTGTAGGAATGTAATAACAAATATGCAATATATGTGTCCAAACACATCCCACACATATCCTTTGCTCGTCCTCGAGCAAAATAATAAAACAAAACTAACCTAACTCACTTTCGTAGAAATCACGATTGCACTTAGCATGTGCAACAAGCCGTTAAACCTCTAGGTTACCCTAGAAGATGAGTTTTATCTTGTAAGGGTTCTCAGTAGATTAAACCCACAAAATCCATAAAAAGAGAAACAAAATGTTAGTATTTTTGAAAAGTATTTTGAAAAAGAGAGAAAATATTTAAAGTATTATTGTAAGAGTTCAAGTAATCTATAAGTTATAGGAAAATAAAATTTTTAATTCCTAAACTTAATCTCTATTCAAAAACTTGTTATCAATTACGGTAAGGAGTCAAATTTTATTTCTCATCTACTCTATTATTTTACCCTAAGTCATATGCATCTTTGTGACCTTGAAATTTTGACTCGGAGTTCTTTAATTCTAACTCTTATGCCTTATTTTTTTTTAGTATTTTTGGTAGTATTATTTCTTAGTTCTATTAGGCTTTCTAACATTCCCATGTAACGTGCCTTTTGTCGGTGGCTCCCAAACCGGACAGTCTTGGTGCACCGGGTGAGAAACACCCCAAGGACTTAAAGGCTCGAGCAAATAAGGTCACAAAACTAAGGATTTTATTATATGGACCACTTTTAGAGGTGAAAACTTATGATTTATGAGGCACACTTACCCAGCTTAATCAGAAGATATGTGTGTGTGTGTGTAATATATATATTTCTTTTTTTCTTTTTTTATAAGGCATAAGAATCTTTGTTTTTGAACCCTAAGAGTTTAAGTGTATAAAGCACGCATATTTCATCAAGGTAAAAATCAAGCCTATATTACTTTTTCAAATTTTCTTCCTAACCCTAGAATCAAATCAATAATCTTATTTTGACCAAGTATAATAAATACTAATTATGATTCTCCTATTCTTTAAAATTAACTTAATTTCTTACGAAAAATAGGTCAAAATATTATTTCTCTTTTCAAAAAATTTTTAAAGCGAAAAAAGAATTTTTTTTAAAAATAAAAAGAAAACCTATGTTATGTTAGAACTTCCCCCACGCCTATCTCATGCATTGTCCTCAATGTATGAATGAATGCATAAATGCATGAAAAAGAAGAAGGGGAATAAAAATATTACCTTAAGGTGGTGGTTCCAATGGTGGTCGAATAGGGTCAAGCATTGCAACCCAATCAAGATAATGTGGTGGTTCATGGATCCCACCTTTATTGACCTCTTTTCTATGTACATAATTATAATCCCTGAAATAAATAGGATCATGAAAGACCCTATCATGAAACTCATTCCCTTTACATGACCAGTCTTGAAAAATCATCACTGAGTCATTATGGTCAATATCTATGTCCAACAAAAGAATATAAAATGGTGGAGTGATTGACTTTGATTCAAGAGTGATAGGTTCGGGAACCATTACTAACTCGAAAAAATCAACTTTGGGTTCGAGAGTCAGTTTTGGTTCAAGAGTTGAGTCCAAATCAAAGAATTAAAATTCACATTCTTTTTTCATTAATGGAATATGATTATCCAAATTTGGAGATTCAATTTCTAGATCCATAGGTATGGGAATAAATGTTGGCTCTAAAAACTAGTACAAATTGTGTAATGATATCGGAATCAATATAGATTCGAAGATAGAAACTGAATTACAAAGTTGGGGATCGAGGTCACATTCATATTCAAGTTTAATCTCATTGAATGAAAAACTCACCAATTTGTCCAAGGTTTGGAATTGGTTAAATTCAAGTCTGTGTGATGAAATTGACTCTTGGTTAAAGTCTCCAAGATACCATGATTCTTCATTATTATCAATATGGCTAGGGCAATCAGGAATGGTCGAACATGTGTTGGTAGAGTCTTCTCATTCCTTTATTTCATTATGTTGAGCAAACGTCTCATTTGTGCTTCTAACCTATTGGCAGATTGGTCAAAATATTTTCAGACTGAATTAGGTTTTCATACTCCTATCTGAGTTCATAAGTTCTTCTTCTTGTTGTGGGATTTAGAACATGGAGTAAGGATCTTGGATTTGGGAGTCTTATGGGATTGTGAGTCCATCATTTTTTAGCTTTTATTCTTGGGACTCAATCATGCCTTTTATACTTTTCATTGCCTCAGTTTTTTCTTCTATTGCTTGATCATGACTAGGAAAATATACGCTGAATGTTGGAATGGTGGTTGACAATATGACTCGGGGGAGTTGTATCCCCATTGACTCTGTGAAGAGTAGTGATGATTATTCCAGTCTTGCTTATAGTATTGGGATTGGGGCATGTATTGATTCGGATAATACCAATCCGACACACTTGGTTGGTTAAAGTTATGATATTCTGGGTTGGTAATATTCGAGTCAAAAAGAAATCGGAATGTAATATGAATTACCATTAAATTTTTTGTTATAAGCCATATCACACAAGAAGTCCAAAATAAATAAAGAAAAACAAACAAATAAACAAAAGAGAAAAATCTAGCTAAAGTTAGGGTAGACCTTAGACCTAAACGACTCCTAACTGATTAGACTGTCCACGGGGGTATATTGCAGAATCTGACCACAAGTTAATCGGCCAGGTAGGGGAAGATTGGTCGGAGGTATCCATGCTAAAAAGCGACAAGCCTAATTAAGCCAAACCACCAGCCTGCAGGGTTTCGCCCCTCAATTCCCAACCTTAGACACAGATTTAGTAAGAGTTAAATTCTAATCAACTTCCTCCTTAGGTCAGTCTCCTATTTGAGTCTGAGATGTCCCTAGAGCCAACGTCTACTCAGTTTTAGTTAGACTTGGGTTAGTGAGTGAGTAGATTGTTTGTGGGCTAAGAGAGAGTAATTACTTTCCCACCTTATCTTGTTTATAGGACAAATCCTTAAATCAATTTAATGCAACGTGTACATGTGAAGCAACACTTAAGCAATGTACATATTTCAAAAGTGTTCTTATACTACATGCTATCCACACATACCTTTGCTCCAGCACTCTTCAACGGTAATGTAAAATGTAAACGAATTAAACACGTGCCTAAATATAAAGTCTAAATTATTTTTAGCATTTAACAAATATCAATTTACTGTTGAGGTTAGAAAATATGTATAGTGAGTAAAATAAGAAAATAAATAGCTATAGAAATTTTACTTTACAATTCAACCAACCTGCAAAAAATACAGGTTAGTAGTTCACTTAGATTGCAGCGGGAATGTAGCAAATTTGAGGGCTTCTGGGCTCTACTTTATTGAGCATAGCCAAGGCCACTTATATGTCTAATGCAGCAAAAATTTTCTTATTATTAAAATCTGTACACCAAGAACAGATAAGAATGTTAATCATCAAAGTAAACAAAAAAGAGTTACCTACCGTCCCTCCCCAGCAACGGCGCCAAAAATTGATTGAGATCAAACCTGAACACAAAAAATACAAAATTTCAGAAATATAAAACAAATTTAGCTACTTATAATTGATATAAAACAAGATATGTAAATGAAACGAAACATACTTTTGAGTTGGAGAAGAAGAGAAGTCTTGATTCTTTATTGATGTCACTTCAACTTTAGATTATAATCACTCTTTTCCTCTCTCTCACTTGTTTCTGGACTTAACTACAAATTAACAACTGAGAAATAACTTCTCATTAACTATCTAACAATGATTTTAAATCTTAAAAATAAAAAGAAAAACTTAAACTATTCTTCGATCTCAGTTACATAAAAAAATAAAAATTACATTTAAAAGAGGAAAAAACTAAGTTAAACCTATACAAAAATCAATTCTATTCTCTGCTTGATCATCCATTTTGCCTCTGAATTTGTAGGTATTTATAGGAGAAATGGGAAAGGGAGAGCGCACTTGAGGATGAAACCAAATCGCTATCTCAGCAAATAATAAAGATCTTCTGATAAGGTTGGAGATAAGATTGAAAATATGGACAAAATCGCTTACCAACAATAAAGATCTTTTGATAAGATTGGAGATAATGTTGGAGATAATGTTGGATATAAATATTTGTTTATCCTTTGATCTTCACTTAGATTTTGTTTTATCTCTCTAAATCTTTTAAATATATATCCAAATCTTTTAGATATCCCTTTGTATATTGATAGGGTAGCCTTTGGACTTCTGAATTTACCTCTATCCTCGTTTAACCTTATTGATTCTCCAAGCCAACCAACTGGGATCTTCAAAAATCTGATTTTAATTGAATTAGATCTGGGTTTATCCCCTCTGATATGCTCAATCTTCAATTCTAATTTAATGGCTCCTAAGAATCTGATTTAGTTGCTTGGATTTGTGATTTATCTTCTCCCATCATATCCTACACAAATTAAGTATTAAGACAGTATAATTGCAGGATTTATTACAGAATGGGTGTAGAAATGTAATAACAAATACGCAATATATGTGTCCAAATAGGAGGAACCCACACTAGAGGATTGCAACACATCAGAGACTAGTCACCAATTACACAAACGAATAAATCTAGATAAGGAAGCGAGAACACAAATTTAACGAGGTATGACAATTGTCTATGTCCTTGGGACAAAAGGGGAGAGAGATCTTATTAATCAATGAATTACAGGATATAATAGTTGGGGACAATATCCTTCTTTATATAGCCAAAGAATCTCTGAAGAAAAAGAAACCAATAGACCTGAATTCAGATCAGAAACAAACCCAGAATCACATTATGAAACTGCAAACCACGTGTCTCGATCGACTGAATGGTTGACCAGCTCCTTATTATGGTCGACCGCTAAGCAAACATACAGAGAACCAACTATTTATTAAACTTTGGCACTATAATCAATAGACCGGGCGGTCGACAGATGTCTTTTGCTGCTGTTGCTTCCTCTAGGCAGTCGACCAAGCGGTCACTACAAATTCCTTGTGCATGGCTGATCAACTGACCCTTTATCTTCAGCTGAGAATTGAGCTTTTACAAACACAGTTGAACTCTGATCTCCGTGCTATCTTCTCTGATGGGTTAAAAACTCTACTAACAAGATTTTATACTCTCTCCCTATAATTCTCCATCTCAGTGAAGATTTCTCAAATCTGAGCTTAATACTGTTGCCCCAAGGCCCATCACTCTAGTTTTGGTGATGATTAACTCATGCACTTATAGTACTAATGATCTTGTGTTTAAACTAGTCTCAAATATTTGATCAAGATCTTAGTTGGTGTTTAGCTTCAATAAAGGATTTAAAGTCAAGTTTTGGAGCTAGCACGTGTTGATTCAAGAGCTTGTGCTTCAAGATTGCATTAAGTACTCAAGAAGAATCTAGCTCATTGGATCAAGGTTTGGACCAAGTCAAGAAGAAGGCCTTCAAGAGAAAAATTGTGTCATGTTTGTAAGTGTCAAGATTTTTTTAGATAAAATTTAAAGGATAGCTTTGTTGGTGGATTGCTCAAGTACATATACACTCACACACATGATTTATATGTGTTCTCATAAAAAAGTTTTCGTTTTGAAAAATACCGGTTAGTTTTTAAGATTAAAAATATACATATGTTTTATCAAAACTTATTTTAGAGCTTAATGTCAAAAACATAGATATTTCATCATATATGTGTAGTGGATCATATCCATACACACTAAGCTTAAAAACTGTTTAGAATATCTTGTTTTTGTATTTGGAGAAGGTTTGAAAAAATTGATTTTGGAAAATACATGTCTTTGTTTAAGGCAAAACTTCTATATTACAAAAATAGTTCAAAATGTTTGAACATGTTTTGATTTTTACTCAGACATGTTTGTATATCAAAGTATATCAATGAACTTATTTTTGTAGAATTTATGAGAATTTATGGGATTTTATTGAAAGAAAAAGACCGAATTTTAAATCCCTAAAAACTTGTTTCTGGCCTTCTGCCGGTCGACCGACGTGCACAAACGTGCACAGCTTGTTTGGCTGGAGGGCCGATCGACCGACCCGGTCGACCGCCAGAGGGTTCTGCTCTCTGAAAATGGCCTAGGTCGACCGAGCGGTCGACCGACAGAGAGCTACTGCTCTCTGTATCCAGCCACGGTCGACTGGCCGGTCGACCGCTGGCACAACGGTCAGAAATCTGACCGTTGGCCGGTCGACCGGGCGGTTGACCGACAGCAGATTTCCTGCTGCGTTTGTCCCCAACGGTTAGTTTTTGGAGGCCTATATATTGGGGCTGTTTTGGACTGTTTTACATATGATTTTAAGTGAGTTTTCAAGCTAGTTTTTCATACACTTCTAAGTGTTTCTCTCCACTTGTTTTAGAGCCAAATACTTCAATATCAAAAGGAGAGTTTTTCAAGAGTGTTTTGAGAAAGAGATTTCTTGAGTTTTTCACCACCAAATCAATCCTAGTTTTCTCACATACACTTGAGCTATCCATTGCTATATCAATCCTATAGGGATCCTTGTTGTGAGAGAGTTTTATGTGATCAAAGTGTTGTGATCATCAAAGTGTTCATTCTTTGTGTTTTGAGGAGGCGAACTTGCGGGTTCGCGTTGTTTTGAGTTCTAGTGAGAGCTTGGTATAGAGGTGCGGCCTCGGCAAGCTAGTATGCTTGCGGTGTGTAGTTCTTGCGGGAAAAGGAGAGGAACTAGTGAGTCCAAGGAGTTCTAGTGTGAACTCATTGTAGGTGTTGTGGCACCGAGTGATCCGGTGGGATCGGTTTTTAGTGGAAATCCTTCATAGTGTTGAAGGCGGAGACGTAGAGCAAGGGTGCTCGAGCCTCGAAACAAATCTCCCATGTTTGTGATTGCTCTCTCTATCTCTCACTTGTGTTTATATCTTACATACAAACATTGCTTGTATCTTTATATGCTTGATATATCTTGTGCTTGATTGTTATATGCTTGGGATTATTCGCTCACACTTGTATTCAACCAAGAGAGCCATAGCAGCACCTCAACTCTTATATAGAGGAATCTTGAGGAGATAGTCCAAAACCCTTCACCGGGAATTCGGCTACACTTTTAGGTTATATCTTGTGTGTTTAGCATAATAGTTTTAATCCGCATTAATTCATTATTAGATTAGCTAGTCACCTATTCACCCCCTCTAGGTGATTTCAATTGGTATCAGAGCTTGGTGCTTTTGATTTGGGTCTAACAACCTTGAGTTAAAGATCCTTATTTTTGGCTAATCACAATATTTATACACACACATATATTTCATGTCACCTCCCACTTTTGATATTCTTAACATCCAAACTTGAAAGGTTAAGATGTCATTGTACTTCAAAGCCCTAGGTATTCATGTTTATTTTGCCACTATTAAAGATTCATATTGTTTAAATGGCAAACACCTTGAGGCTAATGCAAAAGCCATCCAGGCTTTAAAGTTAACCCTAAATGATGAATATTTATTTAGGGTTTCTAACTTTGATTCGGCTTTTGCAATATGGAACATTTTAGTGTTTCTTGACAAACAAAAGCAATATTATGTGGGGAGTGACTCGGATGATGGAAGTGATGCTTCCAACTTATGCTACATGGTCCAAGGGGATAACCCCCTTGAGATAAACTCCGAATCCGAGCTAGAAGATGATATTGACATGTCTTACGATGAGCATGAATCTTTTTGTCAACAACTTCTTGAAAAATATAAGTTTCTTAGAAAAGATAATAAGAAATTGAAAAATAAATTTGATTCTATGTTAAAAGAAAAAGATTCTTTTCAAAATAAATTGGAATGCATTTCAAAAGAAAATGATATGTTGAAAGAGGATAATATTTTCTTGACTTCTAAATTAAATGATCTTTGTGAAGGAAATACTTCTTTGAAAAATAAGTTATTTTGGTGGAAAAATAAAAGGAAATTGCTTTGAAAGAAAATAACTCTTTAAAAAGAAAATTTGTTTCAAAGGAAAAGGAAAATGTTTCTAAAAAGAACAAGATTGTTGATTCTAATTCTTACCATGCTTTCATGCAACCATTGATAAAAATGAGATTAAATTTTTAAAAATAGAATAGATTATTTGAGCTCAACTTTGAGTAATTGTGCATTCAATCATAATAGATTGGAAACCTTGTTTCAAAGGAAATAAGCTCCACATATTCATGCACATCACCCATGGCACACATATGCACATTTTTTCCATCATGATCACACTCACTCTCATGTGCATTTTAGAGTATACAAGTGTACACATTGCGGTCATAAAGGCCATTTAGTAAAGTTTTGTTATGGTAAGATAAACCATAATAATTTTACTAATAAAAATACTTGAGTTCCAAACAAAACTAACCCCCATGGACCCAAAAGAAAATGGGTTCCAAAGTCCTTACCTCTTGTGTTTGATGTAGGTGTGGGCTCTCACATGACGTGAGAGGTTTGGTGCCTTGTGGTGGATGCATGGGCTAGATGGACATACAATTGATGCACCGCTATTAAGGAAGTTTGGTGGGAGGACCACCATGATTTGGAGATATAGAGATGTGCCCTAATGGTTTTCGTAACTATCTCTAAACTCTTATTTATTTACATGCTTTTACATTAATGATTTTTAGCATGTTCATGTTTTGTGTTTATGCTTCATGTGGTGTATACTTGTTTCGATATAGTTTTCATTAAAACTTGTATATATTTATACAAGTAGTGAATAATATTTGATTCTTATATGTTTGTACTTCATTGCTCATTTGTACTTATTACATGTACATATGTAACCTAGTTTTGATGATTCCTTCATTTATACTTGTTTTGCCTATTTTTGTGCATGTTTTGCTTTATGTATATGTAATTATTATTCAAAACTAATAGATATACATGTATACTCTTGAGTCTCTTGCCTTCATACAAATTCTATTATAGACTCTTTTATGTTTAGGATATAAATGTATATTTTTAGTTTTCATAGAACATATATATGCCTTGAAGTTTGTTTTTAATGAAAATAAATTTTTATGATTATCATGTTTTTGATAAAATGAAATTCAGGTTTATCTTGAGCCTCATTGATTATTTTCATGAAAATTCTATTTACATGATTCTTGTACACTCACACTTCATCTGTTTACTCATGACATTGTCTTTATGAGAATTTTTGAGTTTTATAGATTTCGAGTGTCAACACTTAAGTATTTGTTATGCTTCATGAGATATATATGATTCGATTTTATATTTGAAGGATCTTTAACAAGTTTTTTTTAAAAATTACTTTAAACTAGTTATTTATTCTTCAATCGGTAGTGTTTCAAATTTTGCAAAATATTTTCAAACTCTTATTTTTGAAAACCCGTACCAACCCTTTAAGGGCGGATGGATGGGCGACCATACCTTGTAAGCCTTATTGAAAATCTTTTTATCATGTGCATGAATAGGGTAGACAATTATGAGTAATACACATGACTTCATGAAATTCTATTTTTATATACATATACATGTTTTCTTATATATGTATGCTTCAAATTTCAATTAATATCAATTTCTATTGATATTTTCATTTTCATACATATATATGATTTGATTGTGCTTGATTTACAATATCCTTACATGTTTAAAGTACAAATTATGTTTATGCTAAGCTTGCCTTATTTCTTGATTTTAATTGGTATCTCAATTGGTATTTTAATGAGTTTATACATTATTTTCAATTGGTATTTAAATTGGTATCAAAATATACTTCATATTTTACCATTTATTGATATCAAAATTTATTATATATTTCAATTGGTTTCAATATGTTTCAATTTCAATTGGGTTTCGATTTCAATTGGTATCAAAATATTTTACTTTTTATTTGGTATCAAAATTTATCATATATTTCAATTGGTATATTTACTTTCTTTGGTATTACATTTACAAATGTTTCAATTTCAATTGGTATCAAAATTTCCACTTCATTTGGTATCAAATATCTTGTGATATCTTAAAATTTTGTTTACTTACAAGTGGTATATCAAAATTTAATTTAAGAAAATTCAAAATTTGTCTTTAATTTGATGATTAAAAATGTTTTGATTTGTATTGCCCATATGCAAGGGGAGCTTAATATCTCTTCTATATATAGATTCATGTTGAGTGTATCTTGTATTGAGGAGCTTGACATCTCCTCTTTATGTGATACACATGTGTAGGGGTAGCTTAACATCTCCACTTATGCATTGCATATTATGCTTTATGTGAGTTAGGGTTTTGTCATCTCTTCTTCATGTAATTCATGTATACAGGGGAGCTAACTTAGCGTCTTCCTCTTCATGAATGTATATCGCATATACATCCTTATTGTTGATTTATTGTCACCCATTTGTTGATGATTGACAAAAAGGGAGAGAATGATTTTGAGCTTATATATGCATTTTATTTTATGTTTATACAAAAAGGAGGAGAATGATTATGTTTATACAAAAAGGGCGAGAAGGTTTTTAGGAATAAGATTTTTTGATTTATGCATGTTTCTCTCACCTTATTTATGCATATATATTTGTTTAGTTTTATGCACTTCATTGCAATATCTATTTGTTTATTGTTATGCATGAGTTAAGGGGGAGCTTCTATGAAGCTTGACTTTAATCCATGCATATATAACTTCATGAGTTTTATCATCATCAAAAAGGAGGAGATTGTTGGCTCAAAGGCCCATCGCTCTAGTTTTGATGATGATTAACTCATGTAGTTATAATACTAATGATCTTATGTTTAAATTAGTCTCAGATATTTGATCAAGATCTTAGTTGGTGTTTAGCTTCAACAAAAGATTTAAAGCCAAGTTTTGGAGCTAGCACGTGTCGATTCAAGAGCTCGCGCATCAAGATTGTATCAAGTACTCAAGAGAAGTCTAGCTCATTGGATTAAGGTTTGGACCAAGTCAAGAAGAAGAAGAAGACCTTCAAGAGAAGACTTGTGTCATGTTTGTAGGTGTCAAGATTTTTTTTAGATAAAATGTAAAGGAAAGATTAGTTGGTGAATTGCTCAAGTACGTATACACTCACACACAAGATTTATATGTGTTTTCATAAAAGAGTTTTCGCTTTGAAAAATACCGGTTTGATTTTTTAAGATTAAAAATATACATGTGTTTTATCAAAACTTATTTTAGAGCTTAATGTCAAAAACATAGATATTTCATCATATATGTGTAGTGGATCATATCTATACACACTAAGCTTAAAAAGTGTTTAAAATATCTTATTTTTGTATTTGGAGAAGTTTTAAAAAATTGATTTTCAAAAATATAGGTTTTTGTTTAAGGCAAAACTTCTATATTACAAAAATAGTTCAAAATGTTTGTAACATGTTTTGATTTTTACTCAAACATGTTTGTATATCAAAGTATATCAATGAACTTATTTTTGTAGAATTTGTGAGAATTTATGGGATTTTATTGAGGGAAAAAGACCGAGTTTTAAATCTCTAAAAACCTGTTTCTGGCCTTCTGCAGGTCAACCGCACGGTCGACCGTGCCAGAGGTCGGTCGACCGGGCGGTCGACCGACGTGCACAAACGTGCACGGCTTATTTGGCTGGAGGGCCAGTTGACCGCCGAGAGTTCTGCTCTCATGAAATGGCCCCGGTCGACCGTGCGGTCGACCGGCAGAGAGCTACTGCTCTCTGTATCCAGGCCACGGTCGACTGGCCAGTCGACCGCTGGCACAATAGTCAGAACCTGATCGTTGGCCGGTCAACCGGGCGATCGACCGACAGCAGGATTTCCTGCTGCGTTTGTCCCCAATGGCTAGTTTTTGGAGGCCTATATATTGGGGCTGTTTTGGACTGTTTTACATAAGATTTTAAGTGGGTTTTCAAGCTAGTTTTTCATATACTTCTAAGTGTTTATCTCCACTTGTTTTAGAGCCAAATACTTCCATATCAAAAGGAGAGTTTTTCAAGAGTGTTTTAAGAAAGAGATTTCTTAAGTTTTTCGCCACCAAATCAATCCTAATTTTCTCACATACACTTGAGCTATCCATTACTGTATCAATCCTATAGGGATCCTTGTTGCGAGAGAGTTTTAGGTGATCAAAGTGTTGTGATCACCAAAGTGTTCATTCTTTGCGTTCTAAGAAGGCGGACTTGCGACGGGTTCGCGTTGTTTCGAGTTCTAGTGAGAGCTCGGTGTAGAGGTGCGGCCTCGGCAAGCTAGTGTGCTTGCGGTGTGTAGTTCTTGCTTGAACAAGAGAGGGACTAGTGAGTCTAAGGAGTTCTAGTGTGGACTCGTTGTAGGTGTTATGGCACCGAGTGATCCAGTGGGATCGGTTTTTAGTAGAAATCCTTCATAGTGTTGAAGGCGGAGACGTAGAGCAAGGGTGCTCGAGCCTCAAAACAAATCTCTCGTGTTTGCGATTGCTCTCTCTATCTTTCACTTGTGTTTATATCTTGCATACTAATATTGCTTATATCTTTATATGCTTGATATATCTTATGCTTGATTGTTATATATTTGGAATTGTTTGCTCACACTTGTATTCAACTAAGAGAGCCATAGCGGCATCTCAACTCTTATCTAGAGGAATCTTGAGGAGATAGTCCAGAGCCCTTCACCGGAAATTCGGCTACACTCTTAGGTTATACCTTGTGTGTTTAGCACAATAGTTTTAATTCTGCATTAATTCATCATTTGATTAGCTAGTCACCTATTCACCCCCTCTAGGTGATTTCAAATACAACATAACACCATGTCGACTTCATTGGGCAGCACCAATGTGGTTGCCTACGTATCCCATGCCCAAGGGATCAGGCCATCCGTAGTTCATCCAACGAGCTTTACCGAGTTCAAGCAACTAGAAGGATATGGAGTAACTCCTTGCAATGTACAAACTTCACTCTCGAAAAACAATCTTGGTTAGATATCAGCGGGATTCTCCTTCGTATGAATCTTTTATAACTCAATGTCACTCTCATCAAGAATCTCCCGAGTAAAGTGGAATCTAATGCCAATGTGCTTCGTCCTTGCATGATACACCTCATTCTTTGTAAAATAGATAACACTCATACTATCACAATTGATCTTCAAGAGATTCTGATCAATCTTCAAGTCATTAAGCAACCCTTAAAGACAAATTGCCTCCTTCATGGCCTCCGTTATGGTCATATACTCAGTCTTTATAGTAGACAATGCGACAGTAGACTGTACAGTAGAGCGCCAGCTTACTGGTACTTTGGACAATGTAAACACATATTCCGTTGTAGACCGTTATTTGTCGAGATCTCCTGAGTAGTCAGAATCAATGTATCTGATACACTTATGCTTACCCTTAAAATCATTTTTAAATACCAAACCAATACCCATGATTCTTTTGATGTACCGTAAATTCACTTTACTGCTTCTCAATGACTCCTGTCTGGATCATGCAGCTATCTGCTAACTATTGAGACAACTTGTTAAGGATAGGGCCTTGTACACACTATTACATACATTAAACGACCAACAGCACTAGCGTAGGGTACATGAGTCATGTACTAACATTATTCAATAGAAGTAAGAAATATAGTAGCTTTTAATTTGAAATGAAGAGTCAATGGTGTACTTACAGACTTCGTATCACCGTTGATGTTGTATTTCTGAAGTACCTTCTTCAGATACCCTTTTTGTGTCAAGCTAACCTTGTCACCTTTTGGGTCTCGCCCAATCTCCATGCCTAGCACCATCTTTGCTTCACCAGATCTTTTATCTTGAATCCGAAAGACAAGTCTTTCTTCAGTTTGTCAATTGCAGATATGCCCTTGAAAGCGATGAGAATATCATCTTTATATAATAGTAGATAGATATAGTCTCTTATTGTTATATACATATATGTCATAATGGCTTTGTATGTGCCTCTTACCTCTTATGAAGTTGTCGAAACGCTTATACTATTGCTTTGGTGATTGCTTTAATCCATAAAGTAATTTCTTCAGCTTGCATATCATATTCTTCTTTACTGTAGTTTTGAACCCCGTCGGCTGAAACATGTAGATCTTTTCTTCAAGATGACCATGGAGAGAGGCAGTCTTCATGTTGAGCTGATAAAGCTCTAACTCGTACTGTGCCACTAGTGCCAGCAAAATTCTAATAGACGAGTGCTTCACAACGGGTGAGAATGTTGGCCCAAAGGCCATTCACCTTAGTTTTGATAATAACTTATGAAGTTAAGTTACTAATGATCTTGTGTTTATATAGTTTCAGTTATTGATCAAGATCTTAGTAGGTGTTTAGCTTTAATAAATGATTTAAAGTCAAGTTTTGGAGCCAATACATGTTGACTCAAGAGCTCGTGCGTTAAGATTGCATCTAGTACTCAAGATGGAATCAAGCTCATTTGGATCGAGTCATTTTGGACAAGAAGATCTACAAGAAGATTTCAGTTTAAATTTGTTTAGTTTATTATTTATATCTTGTGTAAGAATAGTTATTTTTGATATGCTTAAGTATACATACACACATAAGTTCAAAAGTTTTGGTTTCAGTTTAACCGTTTTGAATTTTTTAGAATATATATATTGTTTTCATGAATAGACTTGATCAAAAGTAGTTTACATGGTTTATATGTATGTTGAATTTCATCCATATACATCTATGTATCATATTGTCCAAAAACTTATTTTGATGATTCTAGTTCATGGTTTTTAAAGTTTTGCTTTTATCAAAACTTATTTTGGAATTTAATGTCAAAAACATAAATATATCATTTACATGTACATTGGATTCTATCCATACATACTATGCTTTATACGTGTTTCAAATATCTTGTTTTTGTATTTATATAAGTTTTGGAGAAAATGATTTTTCATTTCAAAATCTAGTTTTCAGAAAATACAGTTTTTGTTTAAACCCAATTTTTTTATATCTCAAAAATAGTTCACATGTTTGTAATATGTGTTGATTTTTTATCACACATATTTGTACTTCAACTTATTTATAAGAACTTATTTTTGTGAAATTTTATATATTTTATTTGAATTTTTTAGGGTATTAAAAAGATTATAAACCCTTAAAATCCTGTTCTGGGCAACTAGCGGTCTCGGTCGACCGACGTGCATAAGGATGTGAAATAGCTTGATTATTATAGGAATTTGTATTAGAGAATGAAAATTATCTATAATTTTAATTTTATAAATTATTTTTTTATTTTGTTTAAGATATAGAGATAAAGAAATTAAGTATAAGATACTTAACAATTTTTTTTGCTTACTCATGTTGTAGAATAAAGCATGCATGTGAGAATTTGTGATAGATAGTTACTACTTTAGGTTTCTATAATATCAATAATAGGGGTGGCCAATGGGCGGGTCGACCCGCGTCGACCCGCCCCGCCCCGCCCTGTGCGACCCGTTGGAGTCGCACAGGGCGGGTTACGGGTCAACCCGCACCCGCCTCGTTTAGGGGCGGGTCAGAACGGGTTGACCCGTCCCGTGTAAACAGGACGAATCGGAATCGGGTCGGGGAAAATTTCTTCGACCGCCCCTTCTCTAATTTTTTTAAGTCCAATATTATTATATTACCGTTAGAGAGGAAAATTACTCTGCGGCCCCTAGATTCATTTTTAATTTTTTTTAAACCCTAAACGGCTCAAAAAAGAGCCGTTGCGGGTGAAAAAGAGCTTTTTTCACCCACATCGGCTCAAAAATGAGTTGTTGTATCCCTTTAAAAAAAAAATCCTAACCTCTATAAATACCCTCCGCTCTCATTCACTTTCATCTCACTTCACCTCAACCCTCTCTCTTCTATTATAAATCACTCTTATTCTCTTACAATTACAAATCTCTACCAACTTCCAGTCTAGTCTAATGGAGCCCAACTGGAGTATTGGCGGTACCTCATCTGAAGCCGGTGGTAGCTCTTCATGAACACACAATCCTTCATCTGCCGCACCTTATACCGATGCTGGGGGTAGCTCATCGTCAACATATGCCGCTTACCCACCATACAACTATGCTCCCCCAACATCCGCATTTGCTCCCTATCACAGTTCGTCAAGCTATGCATTGACTACAGTGGTTTTGCACCATATACACATGCTGCATATGCCAGTGATAGTGGTACAGGTCGGCATTCTATTTCCTTCCCTCCTCAATATTCCTCATATTCTCAACTTTAATGTCAACATCACCAATGCATGCACAATCTCTGCCTCCTTTTATTACTGAAACACAAGAACAACATGATACACAACCAGAACAGCATGATACTATAGTTTCAGAAACACAACAACCAACTAGCACAAGCACAACCACTAAAGTAAGAGCCAAAACTTCTCTAGTGTGGAACCATTTTGTAGAAAAAGTTGTTGAAGGTAGAAGAAAGGCAGAATGTAAGTACTGTCATCAACTATTTGATCATAAAGAAGGATACGGTACAGGTGTTCTTAATAAACACTATGAAAAAAGCATGCTAAAAGTCACAGTTTACCACCACAACAAGCACAAATATTAGCCGATTCAGGCACACTCTCCACTTGGAGATATAAGCCTGAAGTAAATAAACATAAGTTAGCTGAATTTATTGTTCGAGCAGAACTTCCATTTTCTTTTACTGAATCAGATGCATTGTTGATTATCTTAAATCTATTTTTGCTCCTGATTATAAGAGAATTAGCAAACAAACTATAACTAGAGAAATTGAAGATTTATTTATAAATAGAAAAATATTTTGAAGGCTCTTTTTACTAGTGATGCTAGAAAATTTTCATTAACTTCCGATATATGAGAAGATCTTAATCTTATTCATTATTTATGTGTTACTGCTCACTTTATTGATGATAATTGGATTTTACAAAAATGTATTTTATCATTTTCTAAATTTTCTGAGAAACATTCTGCTACAAATGTAGCAAATTCAATTTTCTTACTTGTAGAAATTATGGTATAGAAAATAAAATATTTTCTATTTCTTTTGATAATGCAAATGAAAATACTGCTTCAATAAGACAATTGAAAATGATATTAGATCCAATTTTAAACGGTAAACTTTTTCATGTTAGATGTGTTTTCCATATATTAAATTTATGTGTACAAGATAGTCTAAAAATCTTAGACAAATATATTTATAAAGTTAAAGAAATTATTTTACATATAAAACACAGTGGACCTAGGAGACAATCTTTTAAAAGTTATTGCCGACAATGTGGACTGAAGGAAAAACTACTCCAAGCAGATATCAAAACTCGTTGGAATTCAAACTACTATATGATTAAAGATTGCCTTCCTTATAAACAAGCAATTCAATTTTTTACAATAAATGAATGTTCATCTTTTTATATTAGCGATGAAGAGTGGAAATTATATGAAATTTTTGTACTTTTCTAGAAAAATTTGACACTGCCACAAAAGCACTTTCTGGTACATATTATCCCACATGTAACTTAGTTTTTTATAATCTTAATGAAATTGCTCAAGTATTTGCTGCATATAGAGATGATGACAGTCTTGAAGAGGCTATACATGATATGGAAGAAAAATTTTGAAAATATTTTGAAAATATAACTTTTTTATTTTACTTAGCTGCAATTATGGATCCTAGAATTAAAATAGATAATTTAAAACTTTTATTATCCAATTTTATTTTATGTTTAAATTATGAACAAGATGTAGATAAATTACTTTTAGAAATTAGATCTCTTTTAGAAGAAATGTACTCATTGTACAGAGATGAGTTATTTCCCCCTTCTTCTTCTGAATTTAGGGCACTTACACCATCACAAACTTCTTCTACTAGTCTAGGTAAAAGATTATCTAATTTTAAAAGTTTACTTTCCTCTAATACTAGAAAGAAACACTCTTCAGGAGCAGGTTCATTTGATGAACTTAATTTATATTTGAACACAATGCCTGCTGAAATAAATGAAAATGATGATGAACCATGGGAAACATTTGATGTTTTGTCATGGTGGAAAGAACAGAGAAAATAATTTCCTGTTCTTTCTACCATGGCCCGAGATATACTGACATCTCCGGCCTCTACAGTAGCGTCCGAGAGCGCATTTTCTGCAGGTGGTAGAGTTTCGACACCCTGGAGGAGCAAGCTGACGCCGAAACACTTGGAGATGGCTGTTTGCTTAAAGGACTGGTTCGATGCAGAAAGACGCACACAAGGAAAAGCTATTCTAGATGAAGAATTTGAACAGGACGATGATGACGAGTAGAGAACCACCAGAGTTTTTTATGTACATTGTATGAGATGAGCACCAGAGTTTTTTTATGTATATTATACGAGATGAGTTTTATGTACATTATATGTGATGAGCAATTGGTGTATGATTTTTTCATATTAATAAAATAATTTACCTTACAAAAAAACTTGTAATTAGTGAATATCAATTCTATTTTTTATAATTTTAGACATTTTTTTAAATTTTTTCCTCTTTTTTTACTATTTTTTTCCTAATTTCTTTATAACTTTAAATTTAAAAATTTAAGAAATTCGAAATAAAAAAAATTAAAAATTGCCGAGACGGGTCCAACCCGTCTCGACGAATCCGGTAACGAATCGGGTCAGGAGACCCGATTCGTTACCCGGGTTTTCAACCCGTCTCGTCGAATCCGTGACGAGACGGGTCCAACCCGTCTCGTCACGGATTCGTTGGGCTGACGGGACGAATCAACCCGATTCGTCCCGTTGGCCACCCCTAATCAATGATTTTATATAATAATCCTATGAGAACTGTCTTATTGGTGATAAAAGATTATTAATTCTTATAAAAGGTTATCCTATTTAGCGAGAGAATCCTCATATTTTAGCAGGAGTTTTCTGACATGTAAAAAATTATGTTATTTGAGTGATAAAATTAAACAATAAAATAATTATAATTTGTTAATTATCCTTTAAACACTTGTTACAATAATGGAGATTAATTTAGATCATTCAAATAATTGTAAATTACAAATGACTCCATTAATTTTCATTTGATGGAAAGTATTGAGAAAAATTCATCTATTGATTTATAAATATAGTCATATAGATGTGCATATTTTTAGGTCATTTAATACTGTTGAGATACTAATTGACGTTATAGTTCTATTTATTGGAAAACGAAGAATTTTAAGTGAATCTTTAAGCTGAATTAAGATGAGATCTATTGATAGAATTAACCGGATAATGGTTGGAGTGTATTCTCCTTCCATTGGGGATGACGTGGTATATTCACATATTCAATTCTGTTTTCGAATGAATGAGATATTCAAGTCAAAAGTTAGCCTAATTCAATAGCTAAAGGGGATTAAACAATTTAGTCCCACATTAGATATAGTGCGGAAGGCTGAAGTGTTTAAAAATGAAAAGATGGGAAAACACGGGTGCGGGTGTGGGTTGGATCCAGTCCGATTCTTTCTGGACTGGGCAACATGGGTACAGATGGGTCATGGGTCTTGGATGCGAATCTCCACACGGGTGCAGATGGGTCACGGGTCTTGGATGATATCCACCCGCTACCCAATCTGGTGCGCAGTTGGAGCTTCTGCTTCCTCCAACGGACTTCCCAGGAGTGTCATAAATAGCGCTCCTCTCCATCTTTTATAAACACACAGAACATAGAGTTTCTATCTACACTGAAGAAGAGAAACAGAAATTCAGAATAATTGTCTAAATATGTGCTTTCTTAAGACAAATATTCTTCTCTCCCTCTTCCTTCTCTTACGTGAAATTCTTCCATATTAAGAAAAATATTCTCTTAAAATTTGTCTTCGTCTAATCTTTAAAAATTTCAATTAGTGAAGGTACTGATTAACTAAGATTCTACTGTATGATGATTTGGTAGTACTATCCAAATACCATAAAGGAGTGTTGTATCTTGAAAGACTACCATTCAGTAACCCGTTAACACCATAGCGGGGGATGTAACTGTCTTAAGGAGATTCACTATATGGGTACCTCACTCCATATACTATTTTATTGAACTAACATTCTTTTTACAGGAGAAATTTATTCATTTAAATATTACTGAGAATATATTTAAATATATATAAAAACTGACTAATTCTAGTCTATTTGGTGTCCAACTAAGGAAAGAAATTGAAAAGTGTACTTTAATTAAAAAACGTTCTATTGAACGGAAAACTCCCACCTGATATTTACCGACCTGGCCAATTAGATGGTGATATTAATTAGTTGTCAGAGCCAACACAATTAAGGTATGAACCTTAATACATTTATCCAACAGGGTAAAACTAATTGGTTACACATGAACTTGTGAGTTGAAGTATAGAGTCAACAGGATGTGACGACATTTAAGATCTCTCTAATTATTATTAGATTATATTCTAAAAGATTTTGACCTTGATAAAACATTTTCTGCTATTGTAATATTAAAGTCCATCAAATTCTTATTTATATATTATGAATACTAAATATAAATAATAGTATCTTGGAAGAGATATTTGTGAGAAAGGTTTCGCATATAAAAATCAAGAATAAATGGATTAAACGGAATTTCTAAGATTTATAATATTATTTAAAGAAATAAATGAGAGTTGACTTTTCTTGAATCTTACAAAAAACACATGTATATAGATAAAAACAATTAAATACATAGTATTTCTTATATTTAGTATATTATATATGATATTATATTCATTTGAAATGAGTCCATAGTTCTGTGTAAATTGTTGAGTTTAAACAATAAACATTGTGGGTATCAAAATTTACAAATATAAACTTTGAAAATAAGTTGATTGTCATAATCTACTTGTGTAGATAAGATCCAATAAAAGTTAAACTAGTAGTTTTCAATAGACTTGAAGCCTTATTCTCTAAAAATGTGTCAACGAATATTGAGTAAATGAAGAGCATACTATACAATATTTATAATATTAATTATTGAACCTAATATTACATTAGTAGTTTTATTTCAAAGTAGATATCAATGTTTACAGAGAAATATTATATTCAGTGGTAGTTATATTTTAAATATCTGCAATGCTAAAGTTATTGTTTAATATCGAACCAGATAGGTTGATAACTAAAAATTAAGAGCTCCAGTCAATTCTTGAAATAGAAAATTCTATTTTAGATGTGTATAGCAAGAGAACATTTATTTAAAATTATACATAGCAAATTATACCAAATAAGAAAGTAAAAGTTATAGATAGTTGTGATGTAGCTAGTAGATATCTAGATAAATATGTTTACCTAGATATTATCGTCATGCCTTCTATATTTCAATTTTGTTGTTGTGAATGAAAAATTAATTATTAATGAGATAATATTATGTTGTAATTAAGATAACAAGATAGACATTATCTTATTAAATAATATCTACTACATAATTGATCCAATGTATCATTGAAAATAATTTTTATATTGTATATGATTAGATGTGAGAGCAAGTTGGAAATTGTTAGAATTGCTTAGAGTGTCCTACACATGAATGCATCTTTAATATATTAGTTTAATATTAAAATAGTTTTCTCATTCCACATATTTAATTGGGTATATATTTATTATAAATATTAAGTAATCCTTAGAAATCTTAATTATTAGATCATGCACTTGATTGGATTATATGTAGGAGATATAATCTAATCTAGCGATTTCTTAAAATAGTACTTAACATGTAACTAATTTGTGATATTATATTGTAATAGGTTATCATGCATGATATTGATATGTGAGATGTGATGATGGGTCACAATCATCAGGATGGTGATCCTCAGGTATATATCACGAGCACATATATAAAAATATGTATAGTACAAAATCATATATGAGTTTTTTAAGACAAGTTACCTAAGAGATTGAGAATTCAAATTATTATATAACCCATAGTGTTGTTTTCGATTTGAAATTTAAGTATACTTTGATATGATGGTAACTCTCATTCTTTAACGAAACTAAAAAACCTGAAATGTTTGGCTACTTGAGTGCATTTAGGAGTGCATTTAGGAAAGCAATGAATACTTAGATAGAATCCGACAAGTTCATATCGGATTTAAAAATCTCATCGATAAGTGGTTTGAAAATATATTCAAATCTTATTTTAACATGAAATTATTTTACAAGCAAAATTATTTTAAAATTGTTTTTATGTTGACGGAGCTAAGAGATTTTAAGTTTGCGTAAAGAAGTGATTCAATCTTATTCAGTTAAAGCCTAAAGAAAACATATTTAGATGTTGAAAGAAATAAATATAAATACTATTTGATAATAATCTCATATCATGAAAGAACCTTTATAAATAGATGGTCTGATAGAGATTAGACTGTTAAATTAAAACTGTTAATTAATTATTATGAATTAATTGCCTAGTAATTGATTTTCGATATGCCACCCCAATCGCTTTCACTAATATCTTTTAGATAAGGATTGATATGTAATTTAGAATTATTATTTTGTTGTAAACAAGTTGCAACTGTGTATAGTGGGATTAGTCTCATATCGGATAGGTAACTATTAGATAGCTAGTTACTATCCTATAAAAAAGGGGTTGTAGGATAACCAAGACATATAATTTAAAACAGTAAAATTTACAATAGCTTGAGCCTGATAAAGAATCGATTTTTTTAGTAAATTAATAATTTTTTGGAGTGTTTATATACTCTGCATTTGAATCCTCACCAGAAAAGGGTCTAACTTGATTGGAGGCTTCTTTTTTAGAAGTGAATATTTGAAAGATTGTATATCGTCTTCGAACAGGTAACTCTAAATTCTCTTCATAATTATATGTTAATCTCACATTAGGGTGGCCCACTTAACCTTGGTTAATTAATTGGATTCCTAATTATGATTAACTGATATTAAAGATGCCCATATTAAAGTAACATTTATATAAGTTATAATAATCCCATGAGGTATAAAGGAATCATGATGGGTGGTTTTATCTCAGGAGTTATTTTGTAAATGTGAGACCCTCATCTCTCCTCCTGAAAAGAAAATAACCTACGCTCATATTATTGTGTGAGTTATCCATCATATTGGCAAGGTTGTGAAAGGAAAAGGAGATAGAGAGAAGAAGGGTCTGCATTAGGGTTTCTTGCAGGATTAAAGAGAAGGATCATAGTCTTCATCCATCTACTTTCTTCAGTTCATCAATGGCTTCAGGTATGGTGATTTTAGCATTGTTTAATTATGAATGCATTCAATTCCTTGAGATGCTTTGATTCTAGATCCATGCTTATTTTAATCCGCATTATAGTTCAGTTTAATTTCTTACATTTGGTATCAGAGCTGTGTTTTAGAATCAATACATCTTGGATTATGGATTATGGGAAATTAGGGTTTTTGATTAACAATTCATAAAAAAAATCAATTTTTTTGATCTTTTAATTGTAGAATTTGTAGAGGATTTAATAACCCTAATCTGCTGTTCATATTCCTCTAATTGTGCAATTAATTGGGATCAAAAATCTAGGAATTAGAAACCCTAATTTTTCCTAATTTTGGATTCAGTCGATAATCTGGAACTGCCTTTGATAACTGTTTCGTCGACTATTAGTCGACTAGCCCGATTTTATAGTCGACTAAGTCTTTTTCCCGAAAGTTGAGAACTCTCTGTTTTACTACAGGAGTCGACTTGAATTTTTGTGTAGTCGACTAATAAAATGTATAGTCGACTAACTCCTTTCCCAAGTCGACTAATAATTTAACTGAGAGTTGCCTTTCAACAGGAGTCGACTAATAAAATGTGTAGTCGACTAATAAAATTTATAGTCGACTAATAATATTGGTATAGTCGACTAACCTTTCTCTGCTTTAGTCGACTAGACCTAAATGTATAGTCGACTTGTCTTGACCCAAGTCGACTAATCTTTCTTTGTAGTCGACTTGACTTGGCCTTAGTCGACTAGGCTTACCTGGACCAGTCGACTAATGGTTGTTTAATTCAATCATGAAAGTATGTTACACATTTAAGTTATTGTGTTAATATTGATTGATGTTGGTCAAGTAATAGAATTGGAGTATTATGGAATTACTCAAATAAAAGGTTAGAGAATATTATTGGTTAGTTTTGTATTCATACGGTTTATTGATTTAATAGTTGCCAAAGTGACCTATGTTAGTAAACCTTATGAATATACAACTACATAAAAGACTTGTCAATAAGGGTGACATTAAAGACAATAATATTCTCGATGGCGGTCATAGTTAGGAGATTGGGACTGGCCCAAAGGAAAGTCTCCTTCAAATAATTATGAACCGGGGTAGGGTAGTGTAATTTATGTAACTTAATGGTGTAGAATTGGATACCCAAAGGTAACATGACTTACTATCTAAGTGACATAAATTATATTAGACCTACATAGGTGATAAAAAGTCTCACCTAAAGAGTGAACACTAGATATGCTTAGGTTTCGCCCAAAGGAGGAATCAAAGTGATATCAATAGTTCATCTTCATAAATTAAAGATTTTGTATTGATTCGAGGCCTTAATGTGAGCTTGTCCTATTTTGTTTCAGTGAACGTTCTCACTTCCCTTCACACTCATGCAACTAGCATTCCAGCCCTGGATGGTACAAACTTCAATGAATGGTTTGAACATATCCAATTCACACTGGGTGTACTGGACCTAGACATGGCTCTTTTAGTAGAGAAACCTGATGAAGTGACTGCTGAAAGCACAGCAGACCAGGTTAGCCATGTCAAAGCTTGGGAAAAGTCGAATAGACTCAGTCTCATGTTCATCAAGATGACCATTGCCAATAACATCAAGACTTCACTCCCACATACTACTAGTGCATCTGAACTTTTAACTGCTGTTAAAGACCGATTTAAGTCTGCAGACAAGTCATTAGCTGGCACCCTTATGGCTGAACTGACTACCATGAAATATGACGGTAGTAGAGGAGTTCAACAACACATTCTTAATATGACTGATAAGGCTGCGAAGTTAGGATCACTGGGAATGAAAGTGGATGAATCCTTCTTAGTACAGTTCATCCTCAACTCACTTCCTCCTCAGTTCGGGCCATTCAAGATCCACTATAATACTCATAAGGATAAGTGGAATCTGAATGAGCTAACTGGTATGTGTGTACAAGAGGAAGTGAAACTGAGGCAAGAAGGGCATCACTCAGTGTTGGCAGTATCTCAAGGAGCTATCCATAAGAAAGGTAAATATGGAAGAGGTAAGAGGTTTCCACCAAAGAAAGGGAATGACCATGGGGAAAGTAGCCAAGGTCATGGAAAGTCTTTCACTGTCAAATGCTACTTCTGTGACAGAAAAGGATATGTGAAGAAGGACTGCAACAAGAGGAAGGCTTGGTTCGAAAAGAAAGGTATGAATCTTTCTTTTGTATGTTATGAATCAAATCTTGCTGAAGTTCCTTCTAATACTTGGTGGATTGACTCTGGAGCCACAACTCACATAACTAATTCAATGCAGGGATTCCTTACAACCAGGAAACCGAAGGAAAGTGAAAGATTTGTCTTTATGGGGAACCGTCTCAAAGTGGAGGTCGAGAATGTTGGAACTTATCGACTAATCTTAGAGACGGGTCATCAGATGGATCTTGTTGACACTTTTTATGTACCTTCGATTTCTAGGAATTTAATGTCATTATCCAAATTAGATGTTGTTGGATATTCTGTTTTATTCAGTTGTGGAAAACTCAGTTTAATGTATAATTCAATGTCGGTTGGACACAGAATTTTATGTGATGGTTTATATAAAATTTCATTGAATGATGAGTTTGCACAATCTCTTTTATCTCTGCATTTGAATGTTGGTATTAAACGTGGCTTAATTAATGAAAATTCCTCTATCTTGTGGCATAGACGACTGGGGTATATCTCCAGGGATAGAATTGAAAGATTAGTGAAGAATGAGATTTTGGATAACCTAGACTTCACTGATTTTGGTGTGTGTGTGGATTGCATAAAAGGAAAGCAAACCAAACACACCAAGAAAGGTGCCACAAGAAGTAAAGAGCTTCTTGAAATAATTCATACAGATATTTGCGGACCACTCTCTATTCCATGTTTTACGGGAGAGAGATACTTCATTACCTTTATAGATGATCTGTCTCGTTATGGTTATGTATATCTAATTCATGAAAAGTCTCAGGCTGTTGACATCCTTGAGGTGTTCATTACAGAAGTCGAGAGACAATTAGATAGAAAAGTTAAAATCATAAGATCAGATCGAGGTGGTGAGTTTATGGAAGATATGATGAGTCAGGACAACATCCTGGCCCATTTGCCAAATTTCTAGAAAAGCATGGTATTTGTGCTCAATACACAATGCCAGGTACGCCTCAGCAGAATGGTGTTGCTGAAAGGCGAAACCGAACACTTATGGATATGGTTAGGAGCATGATGAGCTTCTCTAATGTACCTAATTCATTGTGGAATGAAGCCTTAAAGACTGCTATGTATATCTTAAACAGGGTTCCTAGTAAGGCAGTCCCTACAACTCCCTTCGAGTTGTGGACTGGTAGGAAACCTAGTTTAAGACATTTACATGTTTGGGGTTGTCCAGTAGAGCCTAGAATATATAATCCACAAGAAAAGAAATTAGACTCAAGAACAATATCTGGGTATTTCATTGGTTATCCAGAAAAGTCTAAGGGGTACAAATTTTATTGTCCTAACCATAGTACAAGAATTGTTAAAACTGGTAATGTCAGATTCCTTGAGAATGGTGAAATTAGTGGGAGTGATGAATCAAGAAAGGTAGATCTTGAAGTGATAAGGGTGAATATCCCAATACCCCTTCCTTCAAGAGAAATTGTTGTCCCTCAGCTTGATCATCAAGCTGAGATACCAGAACAACATTATGATATTGGTTCACCACTCCATGAGGATATCGCCATTGAAAATGTTGTAGAACCACCACAACCGGCAGCTTTGAGAAGATCTCAAAGGGAAAGAAGATCTGCCATTTCAGATGATTATGTGGTGTATCTACAGGAATCTGATTATGATATTGGGATAAATAAATATCCAGTTTCATTTTCACAAGCCATAGAATGCAATGATTCTAGTAAATGGATTGATGCTATGAATGAAGAGTTGAAATATATGGACCATAACAAAGTCTGGGATCTCGTCGAATTGCCTAATAACTGTAAGAAAGTCGGGTGTAAATGGGTCTTTAAGACCAAGCGCGACTCCAAAGGCAATATCGAACGATATAAGGCCAGACTTGTGGCTAAAGGTTTCACTCAGAAAGAAGGCATTGACTATAGAGAAACCTTCTCTCCAGTATCAAAGAAGGACTCTCTTAGAATCACTATGGCCCTTGTAGCTCATTATGATTTGGAGTTACATCAAATGGATGTGAAAACAGCTTTTCTGAATGGAAATTTGGATGAGGAAATTTACATGGAACAACCTGAAGGGTTCGCAAAGAAAGGACAAGAACACTTGGCTTGCAAGTTAAAGAAATCCATATACGGACTTAAACAAGCTTCCAGGCAATGGTATATAAAGTTTAATGATACCATTACCTCTTTTGGATTTACAGAAAACACTGTTGATCAGTGTATATATCTGAAGATCAGTGGGAGCAAGTTTATTTTTCTGGTTCTGTATGTGGATGATATCTTGTTAGCCAGTAGTGATATTGGTTTGCTGTATGAAACTAAAAACTATCTTACCAAGAACTTTCAGATGGTTGATATGGGTGAGGCAACTTATGTTATTGGTATAGAGATCTTCAGGGATAGATCTCGAGGATTGCTAGGACTGTCTCAGAAAGGTTATATCAATCGAGTCTTGGAAAGATTTCATATGGAATTGTGTTCAACCAGTTGTGCACCCATTATGAGGGGTGACAAATTAAGTGGGAGCCAGTGTCCCAGAAATGACTTAGAAAATGGTCAAATGCAGAAAGTTCCATATGCATCAGCTGTTGGGAGCTTGATGTATGCACACACTTGTACCAGGCCAGATATCAGTTTTGCTGTTGGGATGTTAGGAAGATACCAGAGCAATCCAGGAATAGAGCACTGGAAATTAGCTAAGAAGGTAATGCGGTATCTTCAGGGAACGAAGGACCATATGCTCACATATAGGAGATCAGATCAGTTGGAAGTGATAGGCTATTCGGACTCAGATTTTGCTGGTTGCCCAGATAGCAGAAAGTCTACTTCAGGCTTCATATTCATGCTAGCAGGTGGGGCAATCTCGTGGAAGAGTGTAAAGCAGTCTGTCACTGCTTCATCCACGATGGAGGCTGAGTTCATAGCTTGTTTTGAAGCCTTGAATCATGCATTATGGTTACGGAATTTTATCTCAGCACTTGGTGTAGTTGACTCTATTGCCAGGCCGCTGAAGATATTTTGTGATAATACAGCAGCCGTTTTCTTCTCTAAGAATGGTAAGTACTCTAATGGTTCCAGACACATGGAACTTAAGTACTTGGTGGTTAGAGAAAGAGTTCAGAAACAAAAGGTGTCAATTGAAAGTATAAGTACCACTTTAATGGTTGCTGATCCAATGATCAAGGGATTGCCTCCAAAGACATTCAAGGAACATGTTGTTAGAATGGGTCTTTTGAGCAATCTGTAAATGTATGTTTTGGTACTTGTATAATTGACAATATTGCGCAATAAAAGTTTGTTTCTGTATTTCCTGTTATCCAATTATGTGTGCACATATTATGTATGGATGTTTGTTAAACAGGAAATGTCTTAACAAGATAATTACAGGGGTCATTTTGGTTATAGACTCAATTAATAAGGGTTATCAATGTTGTGGTACATAGAAGGGAGTATGACATAGATGTTGTATAACCGCTATGACTCGCATTGATGGTTCAAGCTAATTGCAGTATTACAGTATTTCATAATTTGGGCTTATCAGTTGTTATTTTTTAAAATTCGTGATCACGTGTCAAAGTTTTTCAGTATGGAATCCAATGGAGTCAAAAATGTTTTGAAAATGAGTCTTTTCTTTTATTTGTTTTCTAAAGTTTTAACCTAATCGGTTAGTGGTCCAAGTGGGAGAATGTTAATCTCACATTAGGGTGGCCCACTTAACCTTGGTTAATTAATTGGATTCCTAATTATGGTTAACTGATATTAAAGATGCCCATATTAAAGTAACATTTATATAAGTTATAATAATCCCATGAGGTATAAAGGAATCATGATGGGTGGTTTTATCTCAGGGGTTATTTTGTAAATGTGAGACCCTCATCTCTCCTCCTGAAAAGAAAATAACCTACGCTCATATTATTGTGTGAGTTATCCATCATTTGGCAAGGTTGTGAAAGGAAAAGGAGATAGAGAGAAGAAGGGTCTGCATTAGGGTTTCTTGCAGGATTAAAGAGAAGGATCATAGTCTTCATCCATCTACTTTCTTCAGTTCATCAATAGCTTCAGGTATGGTGATTTTAGCATTGTTTAATTATGAATGCATTCAATTCCTTGAGATGCTTTGATTCTAAATCCATGCTTATTTTAATCCGCATTATAGTTCAGTTTAATTTCTTACATTATAATTATGTGATGTAGACATTTCCGTCTTAGGTGTATATACACGTTTCTTTTATAGCCATCGACACTATAATACAACATAGGAGTAATTTGGTTTCATCTGATGTAAACTTCATATAACTATTATTTATGTCATTAGAGTACATGCATGTTTTTTATTTTGCTAGTTTGCTACTATAATTTTGATTATAGTAAACAAAAAGTAAGTGTTTAATATGATGCATGAGAGATGTAGTATTGTAGTAAAAAAAGGTAAAAAAAATCCACTTTTGTAATTAATTTTACCAAGAAAAATAATCAACTTGTTGTAAGTCCTTTTTTTTAAAAAATGTTCTTTCTGAACCTCAACTATATAAACTGTTGGATTGTGAATTCTTACAAGTAGAACTACTTACAGTTTCAATTTTTTAATAAATATCATTGATTCAATCAGTCATATTTGTGCAAGAGGAATGGACTCGATACACATGCAAACTGAAAAATTGAGTCTAAATGAGATACTGAGAATCTCAAGAGTGCTAATTTTAATACTCTCAAGCAACAATTCTAAATTAACATAGGTTGGCAACATAAGTAATTTAATATCTAGCTGGGGAAATTTGGGTTTGAGACTCCATCTTTCTCTCATAATATAACTAATTAAACTGTGAGGAAAAAAAAGAAAGAGTGTTGTGCGCTATGTGGAAGCATCACCACTTGTTGCACTCTACCTTAAGAGGAATCACCAAATCTCAAATCAATATCAGAGTATTAAACATCGTACGTCAATCACCGACACAAATATAGCGCGAACCAAATAACCAAAGAGAAAACAAATGATTTAACGAGATTCGACAATTTGCCTACATCTTAAGGGAAAAAGGAGAAGACTTATTTAATCAATTGAGTTATGAGGGTTTATAAATTGATCCAAAGATCCAATTTGATCAAACTGATCCAAAGTAGAGAAACTACACAATTTGTCATAGAATTTTCTCAAACAAACTAATCCTAAAACTCTCAAATTCTTTCATATAATTTGGGTACTTAAACCCTGCTTATATAACCAGAGAAATAACTAATAGAAGAAAACACAAAATGGATACCAAAATCCTAATAAAAAAAATCTAATCTGAATTTAACTCTAATTGTCAAATACGACTGTTGGTTGATCACTCGATCGACCGCTAGGCATGCAGAGCTGGAGTCAATTCTCTGTTAAATCTCAGATAGCCACTTGGTCAACTGGATGGTCGACAAACTCCTTTTGTGTCATATAGGGTCGATCGGCCGGTCGACTGCCATCTTTCTTCTTCTGTCCATTGTGCACCTTGCGCACGTCGGCCGACCAATCTGTTCCTCTATGCGACAATTCTCCTTCTTGCTGAACTCCAAATTTCTGGGCTATCTTCAACAAGAGTTAAAAAACTCTATCAACTAGATTTTAGATCCTCTCCACATGAAAAGTCCCACGACTTACACCATGAGCTCAAAGAAAACAAACCTAAAAAGAATACAATGCTCTGTGTCCATGAAGTTTATCTAACCTCCTGAAATTTGGCAATGACACTTCAAGTAAAAAATCCCTAATTAAATATTAAGAAACCATCGCTCTATTTCTAATTCCAAGCAAATTTTGCTTCTAACCCTGCATCAAATGAGAAGTGAACATGCAGAAAGAAATAAAAAAATTGTTGTCTTAATTTTTCCTTCAAGAGCTTCATATCAAATCTTTAGTTAAACTTGAGAATATGAGTTGCAATTTGATTTTCACTTTCCTACATATCCATCACAAATTGCATGAGATAATTAATATTCTTCATTTGAAACACAGAGATTGAAAATATTAAACACTAAATTCAACAAAAATGCATCTTTATTCTTGGTTATTCTTCCACCATGCAATTCATACATGTGTTTTTTAAATATTGATAGCAATAAGTATTAATTAAGTTTCTTGATGTAGGAAGAAACCAAGGAAGCAAGCCAATTTTGAGCATTAGCTATCGACAACTAAAATCAGCTATCGATAGACTGAGCCAAGATGTCAACAGGCTGAGTTCAGAAGTATTTCCCAAGAGTTGAAGTTATACAGTCTGTCAACAGGGGCTATCCTACTGTCGACAGGCCTGCTGCGTGTCAGCATTTCTGAGTTTGTGTATGATTAAGTTTTTGTCTGAGTTAAATTCTGATTGATTTTATTTTTTTATTTAATTAGTTTCCTAATTAGAGTAGTATTCCTTTTTATTTGCCCCTATAAGGCCATTGTATCTTTTTTTTAGTATCGAACTTTTGATTTTCAATTAAATTTAGGTTTTCCTCTTTCAATTTCTCCTGAATTCGAGTTGATTACTCTTTGCTCGTGGATTCGAATACTTTGCTAATGGATTCGAATACTTTTTCTACTTAAAATTATCTTTCAAGGTTTATTGGCTCTAGAACAAGATCTAGCCAGCGTTGTTTGCTTCTTTGTCTGCGTCAAATATCATCAGAGCTTCGACTACTAACCGATGATGGCAGGAGACATCGATGGATTGCAAGGCCTTTTCCACAAGGATTGATACTGTTGACGTAGAGATTTGTGCTATCAACTCAAACTTGGATGGCGTAGTCCAAAAGCTCAAGAGATTGTCCCTCAAGATCGATGATCAAAGTCTGGCTGATGGTGCCAACTGAAGTGGACAAGATCATCTATCTACTAAACTTCCTCCACCACCTCCACCCTCACATCCACCACATCAACCATCACATATCACCTATCAACTAATCCTTCTCCACCACCTCCACCTTTCCACTACTGCAACCACTACCATATCACTTATCGACTAATTTTTCTCAACTATAACTACTAAACACCCTTACATCCATCAAAAAATTTACAACTGGTGTCCAGAGATTGTAGTGCAACAAAAAGATCTCTGACACTACATAGGCGACATTAAATCTTTTATTCAAGGTGTTCGATCAAGAGCAAGATATGAAACCTCATCATTGACAACTGAAGCTACGAGAACTATTGTGAATTCAGGGGTTGCCCCACAACCGGATCGACTGGAGTGGCGCAGCGAAAACAAACCAGAGGATCTACTAAGACAATGTGAAGAAGAGAAAAAGAAAATATTTTAAAGTAGATAGAAAGCCAACAAATAATATAACATGGTTCTACTGATCAAACAGATCGTGTGTACGTCCACGAGAGAAGGGAAGAAACTTTATTAAAACTTTTGGGGTGTACAATAAAAATTACTTACACCTTACGCTGAGAAGATTTCAAGCCCTTGATGGCCGCCAAGTACAGCGAATCCTTGTGGCTAAGCTTCTCTCACGAATATTTCACCTAGATGAATTACACCCTTACGAATTACAAATTCATTGGATTCTCTTGGGACACATTGAAGGCCACCCCTAAGGGTTATTTATAGACCATAGAACACTCCTAATCCTAAACAAACTTCATCTATCAGAATAAGAAAACTTAAATCCAACTCGGACTTAAAATAGATCAAGAAAAGAAAATTGCCAGATCCGACATTAGTCGACCTTCACGACATATTCACATCATAATCCAAACAATCACCCCTTGGCTTGAATATGTCTAAATCCAAGAATAGCCACCATGTTTCATATGCTCATCCATGAACAATTGAACAAACCTGACTTCATCTCCATCTCACTTCCTCTTCATTATAACCCCCTTATGGGGTTTATAACTTGATTAGGTCGAATAAGTTCAGGCCCAACCTGAACTTTATCACCCAACGATCTCCTAATCCATACAGGATTTATGAAAATTTGCTCTATCATAGAAGTAACGATCTGGACTACCTTATTGCGTGCCTAATCCCAATCTCTTTTCAGGGTACAACTGAATATCTGAGCTCGAAACCATCGTAGTCTCTGATTATTTCACAACCGCCGCTTTCGAAGCCGAGGATAACTACAATCCACCAACTGTAACTTTCAAATTTTGCAACATATACACATTGCCAACATGTTTGGCCTGAAACTTTACATGTGTCTCTTTGGAGACTTCTATAAGATCACCTTTTGAACTAAAATAGAATCCTTCCCCTTGTAGGGTTCCAAGAGAGATGAGATTGTATCTTGAATCGGGAACATGACGAAGACTTTGAAGAGTAGTGATGCATCCATCATAAGACCAAAACTGAATTATTCCTTTGCCAATCACCTTGCTTGTAGCATAATTTTTCATGAAGACTTCTCCCCTTGAACCAAAGTGTATGAAGAGAACATCTTCCTATTGAAACTGATATGCTGTGAACATCCAGAATCTATGACCCATCTATCTTTGTTACCAACTGATTTGTCTACAATAGATAGAACATCACACTATTCTTCATCTCCTCTAACCAGTTCAGTGACATTAGCATCTGGTTGTTTCTTCTTTCGAAGCCAATACTCAGATCTAATGTACCCCTTCTTGTAACAATTGTTGCACATCAAATTCTTGTGTTTTGAGTTACCTGTGAAACTTTCATTATTACTCTTCCCCCTTGAATAATGAATTTGCTTAGAATTATCATGATGAGACTGACCCGTCAACTTGGTGTCAATTTTGTCCTTATTAAGCAGATGTTCCTTGACCTCATTGATCCTGATTGTTGACTTGCCTCCATAGATGATAGCTTCCCTAAAGCTCTTATATGAAGAAGGTAAAGAACACAGTAATAGAAGTGCTTGATCCTCATCTTCTATTTTAATCTCTACCTTATTTAGATCATTAATAATAGAGAAAAATTCTGCAATGTGAGACTTAATGGTGTACCTTCATGCATGCAGAGAAGAAAAAGATACCGCTTCAGAATCAACCGATTCGCTAACGACTTCTTCAGATAGTGGTCTTGAGTCACTCCCACAACGAGGATGTTTTCTCCATAGAAAACTCATTCAATACTTCGTCTATCAAGAAAAGCTGAATAGCCATCAAGGCATTCTCATCCAACTCCTACCAAGTTTCTTCCTTCATGTCTTGAGGCTCTCTCCCTCCCAAGTAGTGCTTTCTTTAACCCGTTCTGGGTAAGGATGGCGTTCATCCTAATCTACTACCTGCTGAATTTGATGACGCCATCGAACTTCTGAATATCGAACTTGATCGCAGACATCTTCAAGTTGACCTTACTCTGATACAATTATTTTGAATTCAGGGGTTGCCTCTATAATGGATAGACTGGGGCGGCGTAGCGAAAATAAACTACATGATCTACTAAGGTAACATGAAGAAGAGAAGAAGAAGATATCCTAAAGTAGATAGAAAGCCAACAAACAATATAACATGGTTCCACCGATTAAACAAATTGTGTGTACGTCTACGAGAGAAGTGAGAGAAACTTTATTAAAACTTTAGGAGAGTATGATAAGAATTACTTACATCTCACGTTGAGAAGATTTCAAGCCCTTGATGGTCGCCAAGAACAGCGAACCCTTGTGGCTAAGCTTCTCTCACGAATATCTCACCTAGATGAATTCACCCTTAGGATTTATAAAATCATTAGATTCTCTTGGAACACATTGAAGGCCAACCCTAAGGGGTTATTTATAGACTATAGAACACTCCTAATCCTAAATAAACTCCATCGATCAGAATAAGGAAACTTGAATTCAACTCGAACTCATAACAAATCCAGAAAAGAAAGCTACCAGATCTGACATAAGTCGACCTTCACGACATATTCACGTCACAATCCAAACAAGAACATGGTGTCTAGAGTATTTGTAGATCACTTGAAGTGGAGACAAAACCACACCCTCATCCTTAACTATTGGTTGGATCAAGAAGGGCCCTTCCATCAAGGTAACAGATCTATATTATGTTCCTATTTCAATTTGCAAATATTATTAAGATATTGTTGCTTGTGATATGGTTGACATGGACACATGTCATCTTCTTTTGAGAAAATCATGGCAACATGATATTGATGCTACCCACAAAGGTAAAGAGAACATCTATATATTTAATTGGAAGGGCAAAAGGTTTCCATGAGGCCAATTCCACCTACCCAAAGTCTACAAAAAAAGAGTATAAATTCATATCGATGTGCAATTAAGGTTAGTTTTTTCTGGAATCAAAAGAAACAAAGCAGGGAGTTACTTTATTGGTCAAGAAAGAAGTTACTCCACCAATTGAAGTTTTAGAGAAGGTGGAATCATTATTGAAAGAGTCCAAAGGAGTTGTCCATGATGAGCTTCCAAAAGGATTACCACCCATGAAGAATATCCAACCTCACATTGATCTTATTTCTGGAACAAGTCTACCTAATCTTCACACTATAAATCCCAAAAAGAGTGGAGTTTTAAGGGATGAAGACTTTGAGAAGAGAAGTGTTCAACAAGGAAACTCGTGAAAGACTTCTATATTATGAATGGTTTTCTTTTTAAAGAAAATCAATTATGTGTTCTTAAAGATAATTAGGAAGATTTTGAGCATGAATTTTGTTTTGGAACTTCTTCGAACGCAAAAAGGGATAGATTTTGTGAAGAAATCTAATAAGAAGTACAAGGCAGAAGCTGACAAGAAGAAACAAGAGAAACTCTTTGAGGAAGAAGATATGATGATGGTGTATTTGAGGAGAGAAGGAATTACAGCTGAAAGAGCCTCTACCAAGTAGCCATATCCAGATTGGAACTCGAGGACGAGTTCTTTTGAAAGAGAGGGATGATGTAGGAAGAAAACCTAGGCAGCGGATGAATTTTAAGCCTAAGTTATTGACAGTCAAAATCAGTTGTCGACAGACTGAGTCGAGCTGTCGGTAACTAATTCCAGCTGTCGCGAGGCTGAGTTCAAAAGCATTTTCCCGAGAGTTGAAGTTATACAATCTGTCAATATGGGCCATCTTACTGTCGACAGGCCTATTGTGTGTTAGCATATATGAGTCTATGTAAGATTTAGCTTTTCAGTCTGAGTTGAATTCTGACTGGTTTTAGTTTTTTATTTAATTAGGTTTTCTAATTAGAATAGTATTCCTTTTTTTCCTATATAAGGCCATTATATCTTTGTTTTATTATTCAACTTTTGATTATCAACTAACTTCAATTTTTCCTCTTTAATTACTCGTCGATTCGAGTTGGTTACTCTTTGCTCATGGATTCAAGTACTTTTCTTATGGATTTGAGTGTTTTTCCTGGCTGAAATTATATTTTAGGGTTTGTTGGCGCTTGAACGAGATCTGGTCGGTGTTGTTCGCGTCCTTATCTACGTTATTTCTTCAATCAACTACACATGATGTAGGAAGATGATAGGAAGTCGACGATAATCCAGAGATTCAGCAACAGCAGCAGCAGGGAAGCAGCAACAGCAGCAGTATCACGGTCGACCGGCCCGGTCGACCGTTGGGAAGCAACAGCAGCAGCAGCAACACGGTCGACCGGCCCGGTCGACCATTGTGCACTAACGTGCACAAGGTTGTAGCGGTCGACCGCCCAGTCGACCGACTGAAAGTGCCTAACTCTCGGTTAGGCACGGTCGACTGGCACGGTCGACCGGTACTTAGGGTCGGTCGACCGGCCGGCCGACCGACAGTCGGGTTCGGGCTGTTTCGGGAAATTTGCTGAATTGGAATTCATCCCAAATTGGAAACTGATTCCTAGGGTTTTCTTTTGGGTATATGAGAGAGGCAGAGCTCTCTTCATTATGTAATGCTGTAATACTTGTATTGATTCACAAAATCAATAGAAAATCTCTCTTTCTTGCCCCAAGGACGTAGACAAAATTGGTCGAACCTCGTTAAATCTGGTTTTGTGTTCTTCTCATTGATTGTTTGTTATTTGCTGTTGGTGGTACTGCTATTTTGCATCTGAGATCTAGGGTTTCCTCTACGTGATTGTTGTTTGGCACACAACAAGTGGTATCAGAGCCTCCCAGGTTCGTCGTGTGATTATCTGGAGATTCGAAGGGCATCAGTTGCTGATTTGGTGGAGATCGTGTGTCGATCTCAGATCAGCGTTGGGACTGTTCGTGGGATCGTGTGTCAATCTCAGAACAGTGCGTGAAGTGCTCAAGGAATCATTGGAGGAGTAGATCTGGTCAGAAACTCATCTAGGGTTTCGTGAGAAGGCAAAGATCTGATCTTTATTAAAGTTGTTTATCTATCTCCATTTGGTTTTCCCGCATAACATGGAGGATCCAGTTAGAGAGATGGCAGAAGAAAGTACATCAATGAGGACCATGAATCCTCATCCGAGGATTGACGTGGTGAAGTTTAATGGCACTAACAATTTTGGCATGTGGAGGTGCAAGGTGATGGATGCCCTGAATGCATCTAACCTCGAGGATACTCTACGTCTGGAGAAGAAGCGAAGCACAACCACTGAAGAAGAGTGGGAGAAGATGAACCGATCTGCATGTGGCTTGATCAGATCGTGTCTAACACAAGATATCAAATATCTTGTGTTACACGAGATATCTGCGAGGCAGTTGTGGGAGATCCTTGAAAGAAAATATCTGACCAAGAGTATTGAATCCAGATTACAGCTGAAAAGCAAGCTGTACGGGTTTCAGATGAAGAAGGGATGCTCCGTGAATGAACATCTGAATCACTACACGAAGCTTCTTACGAATTTGGTCAATGTGGATGTCAAGATAGATGAAGAAGATAAAGCGATAATTCTCTTGAACTCCCTTCCTGCGGAGGAGTATGAGACTTTTACCTTAACCTTCATAAATGGGAGACAGTCCCTTGACTATCATGAAGTGTCGTCTGCTTTGACAAATTATGAGATGAAGAGAAAGGAAAGACAGCCTTCTCAGGCAAGCTCATCAGCAGAGGCGCTAGCAGTAAGAGGCAGGGGTTCATATAGGAAGGGCAAAGATGATCAAGGGAGATCGAAGTCCAGGCCAGGTTATCGAGATCTGAAGAAGAACCAGTGTGCCTTCTATAGAGAATTAGGATACTGGAAAGTTGACTGTCCAAAGGCTAAGGGAAGAAGGAGTCTAAGACTGAGACAAAATCATGCAAAGGTGGTCAGTACTCAGAGCAGTACTTTACAGGCAGGTGGATCAGACTCGGACTCGTCGGTTTTCTCATTCTCTGTCACTACTCCCATCGTTGGCTACTCAGGAGAAAATGAGTGGATTTTGGATACTGGTGCTACATACTATGTGTGCCCTAATAGGGATTGGTTTTCTAACTTTGAGAAGCTGGAGGGATGTTCAGTCGTTATGGGCGATGATCATCCATGTATCATGGAGGGTGTAGGTACAATCCAAATCAAGATGTTTGATGGGATGATAAGAGAACTGAAGGAAGTGAGGTATGTACCTTAACTGAAGAGAAACCTAATCTCTGTCAGTGCTTTGGAGGCATTGGGCCTTGTGGTGTCAATAAAGGAGGGAGTCCTTAAGATGATCAAAGGCTCGATGGTAGTATTGAAGGCCATTCGCAGGAATAATCTTTACTACTTGAATGGTAGTACTGTTATAGGACAAGTGGCGACTTCTACTAGTTCAGATGAAGACTTAACCAGGCTATGGCATATGAGGCTGGGACACGCAGGAGAAAAGTCTTTGCAAACTCTTGCAAGACAAGGAGTATTGAAAGGTGCCGGAACCTACAAGCTGGATTTTTGTGAACACTGTATCATCGGAAAGAAGACCAAGGTGAAGTTCGGTATAGCAACACATGGCACCAAGGGGATTCTGGACTATGTTCACACTGACGTTTGGGGACCTATCAAGGCTGCATCAATTGGATGTAACCATTACTTTGTGTCGTTTATTGATGATTATTCTAGGCGTTGTTGGGTATATACCATGAGACACAAAGGGGAAGTCCTAGAATTGTTTGTGAAGTGGAAGAAGAACTTGGAGAGAAGTACGGCAAGGAAAAAAAGGTCCTCCGTTCAGATAATGGGGGAGAATATAAATCTGATCCTTTCCTTCAGCTATGTCTTGATGAGGACATAGAGAGACACTTCACAATGAGGGAGACACCGCAACAGAACGGGGTAGCAGAAAGGATGAACAAGACTTTACTAGAGAAGGTCCGTTTTATGTTATCCAATGCCGGTTATCGAAGAACTTCTGGGCTGAGGGTTTGGCATATGCATGCTACCTTGTGAACAGGTTGCCTTCGTCTGCGATAGGGGGAAAACTCCTCTCGAGGTTTGGTCGAAAAAAACAGCTGCTAATTATGATTTGCTAAGAGTGTTTGGTTGTCCAGCCTATTATCATGTCAAAGATGATAAGTTAGACCCAAGAGAAAAGAAGGGCGTGTTCGTCGGTTTCAAGAAGGGAATCAAAGGGTTCAAGATCTGGGATCCAACGACAGAAAGTTTCTTCTCAGCAGGGATGTCACATTTGATGAGGCTTCTATGTTGAAGCCTAAGGTCTCTCAGCAGGTGGAGACTAGCAAGACCAAAGATGTATCGCAGCAGGTGGAGAATGATGCTAATTCACTATCTCTAAAAAGTTCAGCATCGATGAGGATCATACCTAAGGTCACACAGGGTAATGATCAAGCAGATGAGGGAGATGCTGATGATGAAGAGGGTCAAGAACAGGTCATGGGTAATGTTCCTGACTCTACTGTAGTTGGAAGACCAATAAGAAACACACGAAAATCAGGTTGGCTCACTACAGATATGGTCGTGGCGTATGCACTTCCGGTCGTTGAGGAGGCTATTCCATCTACCTTCAGAGAAGCTGAAATCAGTTCAGAGTCGAAGATGTGGAAAGCAGCCATGGAAGAAGAGATGAAGTCTCTCTACAAGAATGACACTTGGGAACTCACTAGGTTTCCCAAAGGGAAGAAGGCAATAGGCTGTAAGTGGGTGTATGCAAAGAAGCAGGGATATCTTCAAGAAGATATGGTGCGCTACAAGGCCAGATTGGTAGCAAAAGGCTATACTCAAAGGGAAGGAATTGACTACAATGAGGTATTTTCTCCAGTTGTAAAGCATTCGTCAATTCGTATCTTATTAGCTTTGGTGGCACAGTACGAGTTGGACCTTGATCAACTCGATGTAAAGACCGGCTTTCTCCATGGCGATCTGGATGAAGAGATCTACATGTCTCAGCCGACAGGGTTCAAGACTACAGGGAAAGAAGATATGGTGTGTAAGCTGAAGAAGTCACTGTATGGACTAAAACAGTCTCCGAGACAGTGGTACAAGCGGTTCGACAGCTTCATCAGAGGAAAGAAGTACACACGTGCCACTATGATCCATGTGTGTATTACAACAAGCTATCGACAGGGGAGTATATTTATTTACTTCTGTATGTAGATGATATGCTTATTGCTTCAAGGTCTAGATCTGCAATTGATGCACTGAAGAGGGACTTATCCTCTGAGTTTGAGATGAAAGATCTTGGTGAAGCAAAGAAGGTGCTAGGCATGGAAATTACTCAAGACCGAAGGGTTGGCAGGGTAAGCTTGACACAGAAGGGGTATTTGCAAAAGGTGCTTCAGAGGTTCAACATCGGCAAGGATGCGAAGTCTATAAGTACACCACTGGCTACTCATTTCAAGTTATCTGTTACTATGTCTCCAAAGACTATTGAAGAATGTGAGTACATGACTCATGTTCCATATGCTAGCGCAGTTGGTAGTCTTATGTATGCTATGGTGTGTACAAGACCAGATCTGTCACATGCTGTCTCTATGGTCAGTAGATATATGCATGATCCGGGACAGGGTCATTGGGAGGCAGTGAAGTGGATTCTACGGTACATTAAAGGTACCATTGATGTTGGTCTGGTATTTGAGAAGGACTCCACAGGGAAGCAGGATTGTATCGGGTATGTTGATTCCGATTATGCTGGTGATCTTGACAAGCGCCGGTCTACAACGGGGTATGTCTTTACATTCTCTCAAGCACCGGTGAGTTAGCGCTCTATTCTACAGTCTACCGTCGTATTGTCTACTACAGAGGCCGAGTATATGACCATGACGGAGGCTATGAAGGAGGCAATTTGGCTTCAAGGCTTGCTTGATCACTTGGGGGTAGATCAGGATCTACTGAAGATCAACTGTGACAGTATGAGTGCTATTTAGTTAACCAAGAACCAGGTATATCATGCACGGACGAAGCACATCGATGTCAGGTTCCATTTTGTTCGGGAGATTCTCGATGAGGGTGATATTGAGCTGCTGAAGATTCACACAACGGAGAATCCCGCCGACATGCTTACCAAGGTAGTGTTAGGATTCAAGTTTGTACATTGTAAAACTTTGCTCCATGTCCTTCATGTAGCATGAGCTTGTTGAAGCTCCTTTGGGTGAACTACGGATGGCTTGATCCCTTGGGCAGGGTACGTAGGCAACCACACTGGTGCAGCCACTTTTGAGTCGATGGTTCGTATGTTTCATTTCGGCTCAGATTTGAGAAATCTTCACCGAGATGGAGAATTGTAGGAAGATGAGAGGAAGTAGAGATGATCTAGAGATTCAGCAACAGCAGCAGCAGGAAAGTAGCAACAGCAGCGGCATCACGGTCGACTGGCCCGGTCGACCGTTGGGAAGCAGCAGCAGCACGGTCGACCGGCCCGGTCGACCTTGTGCACCAACGTGCACAAGGTTATAGCGGTCGACCGCCCGGTCGACCGACTGAAAGTGCCTAACTCTCGGTTAGGCACGGTCGACCGGCACGGTCGACCAGTACCTAGCGTCGGTCGACTGACAGTCGGGTTCGGGCTATTTCGGGAAATTTGCTGAATTGGAATTCAGCCCAAATTGGAAACTGATTCCTAGGATTTTCTTTGGGTATATGAGAGAGGCAGAGCTCTCTTCATTATGTAATGTTGTAATACTTGTATTGATTCACAAAATCAATAGAAAATCTCTCTTCCTTACCCCGAGAACGCAGGCGAAATTGGCCGAACCTCGTTATATCTGGTTTTGTGCTTTTCTCATTGATTGTTTGTTATTTGCTATTGGTGGTACTGCTATTTTGCATCTGGCATTTAGGGTTTCCTCGACGTGGTTATTGTTCGGCGCACAACACATGATTTATCATACATCATCGAAATACCTAATAATCCAATATTAAAAAATAATATTAAGGGAATTCTTTTTTTTTACTTATTAAAATGAATATATCACATCTTCTTATATGATTCCAAAATTTGTTTTAGAAGATTCATATTCCACTTAACATGAATTATCATACATCATCGAAACACCTATAAAATCCAATATTAAGAATAATATTAAAGGGGAATTCTTTTTACTTATTAAAATAAATATACCACATCTTATTATATGATTTCACAATTTGTTGGATTTTTATCACATCTTATTATATGATTTCAAAACTTAGTAAAATCCAATATTCCACAGAACATGAACTTTTAATTTTTATTTTACTTTTTTCATTTTTAAGGGAATATAGTAATTTAGTGTGGATTATATTGTCAAATATAGATTAAATCAAGTTTTCTGTACCAACAATCTAATCAAAAACTTGTCACAAGTAATGATAAATAAAGTAAGACATACAAAAATGTTCTGAAAACAACTGACTTGGGAAAAGATGGAGATGAAGATCGACCTAGTTCCAAAAACCTAATATAGTTTCTTCCTAAACATAAGAAACTAGTGACAAAGAACAGATTGTTAGATAGGAGAATGAAGAGAGATTTATATTTAAAAATTGATAAAGGGAGACAAAAAATCATTCTTTTTCTAAACAAAAATAAAGCTAACATTTCTATGCTATGATAGATTAGCGGATGTTGTAGGAGATAATTCTAGAGGGAAAAGACTATAAATGGGAGATGTGACCATAGTTAACTAAAAAAAATTGGGATTATGATTCAAGACATCCCAACATTTTCCAGGAGTTGTGGCCACTAACATGTGTTAGGCCTTTTTGGTTATTATCAGCACTAAAGAAAGCACGCTAATATGAAGAATCGTTGCTTTATCCTGGAGGCTTGTCTAAAGACTACGGTGGAGAGTGAGCATATGGTGCATATATTGCAAACACTATTATGATCTTAATATATGCTTTGAAATGTTGTTTTTCAGATAATTTCTTGTTTGTTGTCTACTCAGTCAATATAAATTTGATTGCAATTAGTGGCGGAGCCGAAAAATCATTAAAAAGGGGGCAAAATATAGTAAAGCAAATTTATTACTTTCAAATGTTAAAAAATTCAATTACAAATTTTCTAGATATAAAGTTTAATTACAAAAGTAAAAAATCACAAGATCGTCGAAGCGATTTCATATTCTAAAAATGTTTGATGATCATAACAAATAATATCTGTGATGGAGACTTTCCTATGCGATTGATCTAACGGTTGGTCTCATACCACAAGCAAAAAGAGGGTATGTCTAATGAGATGCAAGAAATGAAAATTCAACACAGTGAACAGATGAGATTCGAATTTTACGTGAAAACCCAGAATGGAAAAACCACAGAGAGGAGAGAAGAGGAATTCACTATTGTATGTGTGTTACAGTGGGGTTTACAGTATTTTCTCCTTTTTTTCTTTCTTTTTTTTTGGCCCTGCCTGCCTATAAGTAGTCAATTGTGTTGTAATGAATGGAGAAAATCTTTCTCTGTGATTCATGATCTGCTGTTAAGATCCTTCCATATCTATTAGTATGATGTGCTTCTTTGTTGGTATTGACATATCGGGATATCCACCACCATCTATAATCGTTCCCGCTGAAATAGGAGAGGTACTTAGAACATGGAGAATAACATGGCAATGCAACTGTGCTAGGGATCCAGAGCTTTTGTTGGTGAACTGTATCCAATGGGAGTCGGAGAGATGTATGATAGTCGAGGATGTCAAGGATTAGAAGGAACTTAGGGTTCTCTCCTCAGAGTCACGAGATGTCTCAGGGTTGGGCCTGGCTCTATCTCCTCGGGGTTGTATATTAGCCGACTAGCATGTTGGATGTCTTGACTGCTTGCGACACTTCTGAGACGGCGGGACATGTGTCTTGATCTCTGAGGTTGGCCAGATCTTGGCCACTACAGATACCTCCCGCTATAGTAGACATATAGTAATGAGCCTGAAACTTCCAGAAGAGTTCAAAACACTAAATACTTACACCGATTTCGCTTTTCATGTTCCCCTCCCACAACACCAGTAACCACAAGTACATGTCAGAAAATTGAAAATATTGTAAAGTTTCCTTGAATAATTGACGCGTTTTGATACTTGTCTTCAATGAATTTTGACAGCCTACATCTACAGCTGGCCATCCAGCAGGTGTCTTTTCAAATCTCTCAGTTATTAATGGGTGAGATCTTGGCAGAGACATTTGAATCTTCGAGGATCATGTTGTACCGCAAATCTCGAGATGTGGATCGGTTTATGGGGATTGAAAATTTGAATGGTTGACACTTGGGGCGTCCTTCCTTTCCATAAATAGGGTGGAACTTTGAGAGAAAATTTGTATTTTTCTTAAATACTCCTTGTTTCTAAAATTTCACATTGTTGGTGGGCGGTGATGTCTTCTTTCTTCTCTGTCCGATGGAGAAAGGAGAGGGAGAGGATGGAGACAATTGCTGCGCTTCTGATGTTCAGAAGTTCATTTGGTGAGGAACGTTAGTTTTCGCGATGGGCTCATCGAGAAAGGTTAGTCTTCATGATGAGGCCCGACTATCAGGGAGGATAGGCAGGGCTTCTGCCTGGTCTGTCCGTCTGGTCTTTGATCAAATTGGCTCAGGCTGGAGTTAGGGCTTGGCACCTTTGTTTCCTTATAGCTGTAGGAGGGAGCTCAGGGCATGCTTGATGATGGTTTTGATCCCCTGATCTCGCCGTCTACACTCCTATTGAATGTCATTACTTTGTCGGGCAACTAGAGAGAGGTATAGGGGTATTCTCTAGAATCTCTGCAGAAGAGTTGCTTTGCCTACCTCCACTCCGAGTTCATCTCCAGAGTTACGGGCTTGGCGTTGGTACCATTATTGTCTTGCAGTTCAGTTTGCAGTCTGAGATGTGATCTTCAGTGCTGGCATTTTTCTGAGAGTTCTCGGTATCATTGCCCTCCCAGAAATGATGGATTATTTGTTTAGGAGTCGTCTCTTTGGGTGTTGTCATGGACGTTATAGCAGAAAGCGTGTCTATTTTTGCTTTCAAGAAAGATACGAACATGTAATAGATCTTGTATTACTCTTATTAGATGTAACCAAGGTTGTATTTGGATGAATGTAATCAAAAATCTTTATAATAAAGCAGGGAATTGAAATAGAAGTATTGTTTGGATCTTACCTGGATTGTCTAATGGTTGTTTTGTTTGGAATTGGATGTCCACTCGGAGAGTTATTTTGACTTCGAGATGTTTGAAATATTATTGTGTTCAATGTGTGGTTCTTGAGTGGTGTCTGTTCCACAGCGGTACTTGCAAATTTTACCTCCGAGTAGGGGAAATCCCTGCAGCGGAGCTGAGCCTGCAAGAGGGGAAATCCCTGCAATGGATTTTGGCTCGATGTCACTTCTGAGTGCGGGAAATCCCAACTACAGAGCTATGTTGTCGGGCTCTGAGAGGGAGAAATCCTAGCAGCAAGTTTAGATCCCCAGTGATTGGAATGTTTTGTAGGACGATCTGTAGCCACCTTCGAGTGGGGTTAATCTATTTTGGGGCATGTAGATAAGGGAATGTGTGTAGCAGTTAAAATGTGCATGCAAGCATACGATGATACATAGATAAGAATGACAGATGCAGCATAGCTTTCAAGCTTTGAATAATTTAAAATATCCTGCTTGTCGCTGCTTTCTTCTGAGGAATAATTGGAGTATGTCCACACGGGATTAGTATATTGAGGGGATAATCCGATCAAGAAAACTCTCATGATATACCTAAACACATGTGGTCGCATCCTTGTCAGTACCGACATAAAAGTGGCTGAAGTGGAGAAAACCCATCGACAAATTGGACGCGTTTTTTGGATAGGCGCCCCTACCCAGAGTAACGATCCAGTACCTCCAACATGGAAGCAAGCCCAATATCAGAGTTATCCTCCATGCAGGGGACATCCCACATCAGAGATGGCTCCCAAGTGGGGAAAATCCCATCTCAAAATATGGATGTGTGTATGTGTCGTCTGCCCGTAGGTTCAGACAAAGGGGGCTCGTCGCTAATGCGGGTTCTGATATTGCGCTATGGAAAATCAAGTGGGGAAAATCCCATCTTGTTGTGGGTTCCGACACCATGCTATGGAAAACCAAGTAGGGGAAATTCTTTTTTGTTGCGGGGTCCGACACCGTACTACGAAAAGCTAGTGGGGGAAATCTCTTCTCATTGCGGGTTCTGACAACGCGCTATGGAAACCGAGTGGGGAAAATCCCTTCTTATTGCGGGTTTTGACACGGCGCTATGGAAAATCGAACGGAGGAAATTCCTTCTTGTTGCGAGTTTCAACACCGTGCTATGAAAACCGAGTAGGGAAAATCTCAGCTCGTTGCGAGTTCTAACACTGTGCTATGGAAAATTGGGTGGGGGAAATCCCAGCTCATTGCGGGTTCTAACACCGGGCAATGGAAAACCAAGTGTGGGAAATCCCAGTTCATTGCAGGTTCTGACATAGCGCTATGGAAAATTACCGCCCCCTCTGAGTGGGGGATTTTCCATCTACAGATCGTGTGGATGGATGTTGTAGTCGCCTTGTCATTGCCTCCGAGTAGGGAGTTCTCCATCATCGGCGTGACGGGATAGATGTGTTGTTGTAGTAGCCTTGTTGTTGCCTCCTATTAAGGAGTTCTCCATCACCGGGGAGGTCTCGTAGCTGCCTCAGAGTGGGGTTAATCCATCAATAGGGTGTAATGACGTATACACTACAATGAATGGATGTATGGTCAGAAAAGATGTAAATATATTATTATTTTATTTGATAATGAGGGACATAGAATTGAAATTGGAAGGAGGTTGTGTTCAAAATTCGGGGAGTCAGTTGATCTCTTTATATTGGGTGATGAGGTGCTACTCCAAAGAAGGTTGAGTGTTCGAGTGCCCAGACACAGCTTCAGGAGTGAGGATGTGCTCCTTGAGGAAGCCTTGTCTGATGAGCTCCTCAAGGTACTTCCGGAGTGCCCAGCATTAGATGGTCGAGTGTCCCTTGCCTTCTTGGTAAGAGCAGCAATCCTCTGACCCGAGAAGCGAAGGGTCATGCTGGAGCATTCTCGAGTGCTTGAACCACGATTGATCTTTAAAAGTGTTGAAGATTTCATTGATTAGGAGCCTCAACAGAGTGAAGAATTCTATCGATCGGTTGCCTCGGAGCGAGCTCAGGGAAAGGATTGGGAGCGCTTACTTCTTGTAAGTGGGTTGCCCCCGATGTTGGTTTGGAGTGTGGTCAGGAACTTCACGAGGGATCTTTGGTTTCCCTCTATCAACTCACAGCTTTGCGGGGTGGTTGGACAAAGCCTTCATCGCCTCTTCAAGTTGGATGTAAGGTGAGCTTAGGAAAATAGCTTGCTCGTTTTAGCGACGTTGTGCTTCAGGAGTTGCTTGTAGAAGGGGTAAGCAATTTGCAACCCGCTGATGAATGTGAGGACGATACTTCCTCCCTACAATTGGAGACTTTGGTGAGTTGATTCTGGAACAAATTTAGGTACAACTTGAGACATCTCTTTGCCTCATTCTGACAGAGAGGAGGTGGTGGTTATTTCTGTTAGCATCCTAGAGGGAGGCGTATTAGGTGAGGACGCTTCAATCAACTTAGTGAAGTGATGTAGTGAATGGGGTAGCAGTGAGTAGAACTAGTCTGAGGCTACACCTTTTAGGCTGGCAAGAAAAGTGAGGCATAAGACGGGGTCATTACGGGAATGACTCACCATCTTGTCTCAAAAATAACAGATGTGTTGTACTGGGTCAGTTACCCCGGAGTAGTAATCGAAAGTTGGAGTGGAGATTTCTTCGGGAGCTCGCACTCTTGGATCTCCTTGGACTGGGGAGACTCGTAGATCTTGGCGATCGGAGTAGGGTGAGCCAGAAGTCTAGCCCTTCAGATCCGCTTCTGGATCAGTTCATCGAGGGTGCGGAGGTTGGGAGGCCTGCTGTTCTCAAGATCGCCTTTCGGTTGTACTGGATTATTCTGAAGGGTTGTGGCTTAGACCAAGCGCTGTTGGTTAGGCAGTCTCAACCTCTCTTGCTCCTAGAGGATGTTCTCATAGTCGAGAGCCATTCATTCTCATTCACGGTCTGATTGCACTTGTTGTTCCTTCATCTGCTCTTTCAGCTTATAGAGCGTCTGGAGGAACTGATCTTCGTGCTGTTGTGGGAACTGGACAATGATGATGGGCTCCTGTTGCAATGAGAAGTTTGTGTCCTTAATGACGCATGGTTGATCGCCGGTGGGTGGAAGGACTGCGCCCCTGGCAGCTTCCATTGCTTTTCCTTAGACATCACGCCCTTTGGTGACTTGTCTGTTAGCCCAGAAGCCCTTCACTCTAGTTTTGATGATAATTAACTCATGTAGTTATAGTTTACTAGTAATCTTGTGATATTTAGTTTCAGATATTTGATCAAGATATTAGTTGGTGATTAGCTTCAATAAAGATATTTTGGAGCTTTCACATATTGATTCAAGAGCTCGAGTGTCAACATTACATCTAGTACTAGGTTGGAGTCAAGCTCGATGGATCGTGTTTGGATCGAGTAGGCTTGGATAAGAAGACTTCGGTTTGTGTTTTAGTTTAGTGTTTACATCTTGTGTAAAGATTAGATAGTGTTGATATGCTCAAGTTCACATGCACACACATGTTTTAAGTTTATTGGTTTTGGTTTTTTCGGTTTAACCGATTTTGAATTTCAAGTCTAAAACATAGATAGATATCTTTATATGTATATTGCATTCTATCCATATACAATATGTTTGGTATTGCTTGTGTGCGCCCATACTTGGTTCAACCAAGAGAGCTTTACATAGCACCTCAACTCTTATTTAGAGGAATTTAGAGGAGATAGTCCAGAGCCCTTCATCCGGGAATTCGGCTACACTCTTTGGTTACACTAAGTGTGTTGCAATTTATTTTTAATTCCGCATAATTTATTATTAGATTAGCCTTACACCTATTCACCCTCCCTCTAGGTGTGCTTTCAATTGGTATCAGAGCCTATGCTCCTGATATTAGGTTTAACCACATAGGAGTGAGATCTTAGTTTGTTAATCTAGTATTTGCATTTGCACACGTACTTGTTTATACACACTGATGGATTATCTTGTACCTCCCATGTTTGATGTTTCTAATATCGATATGTGGAAGCTTAGAATGAGTATGTACCTTAAAACCCTAGGCTTGCATGTTTTCCTTGCCGCTATTAAGAAATCTTATTTTGACAATAGCAAGCATCTAGAGGCTAATGCACAAGCCCTAGAGGCATTTAGGAGCACTCTAAATAAAGAATATCTTTTTATAGTTTCTCATTGTGATGCCGCTTTTGCAGTGTGGAACACCTTGACCTCTCCAAAGCTTCAAACGCCAAATATTATGGAGAAGGAATCTAGTGGAGATGAGTCCGACCAAGATTGCTACATGGTCTAAGGAAATGATTCCCTTGAGGTAAACTCAGACACCCATCTAGATGATTGTGCTAGTTCTTCTTGTAGTGATGATTATGTTAATGCTGATACTTTAAATGAAGAACTATCTATTGTTTGTGAGAACCTATTAGAAAAATACCAACTCTTGAAAAGAAAACTTTTAAAATGAAAGAAGAAAATAAGGATTTTTTTTCGAAACTTGATATTGTTTTGCAAGAGAAGGATGAGATTTCAAATGAAAGAGACTCATTGAAATCCCAACTTGATCTTGCCCTGAATGAAAACAAAATCTTAAAAAGTAAAAATGATTGTGATGAAGTTTTGAAGAAATATGAAGTTCTATCTTTAAAACTTATTTTTGTTTTAAAAGAAAATGATTCTTTGAAAAATAAAATTCTTTCTATTTCAAGGAATTGAATTTGGTTTCCAAGAAAAATATTTCTTTGAAAAATAATTTAGATACTCATATTTGCGATGCTAGTGTAGCTTCACCATCTAGTGTACCTATTGCATGCTCCACTTCTTCTACTATTATTGAAAATAATATATGTATGTTAAAGAAGAGTGTTGATTGTTTGGGCTCCACTTTTGAGCCAATGTGCCATGAACCACACACGGTTGGAATCCTTGTTTCGGAAGAAACATGCTCCTTCTATGCATGCACACAAATCACGGCATACACATGCTTCTCACGTTCATAGACATAACACCATGTATGCTCATGTGTACACTTGTACACATTGTGGACGTAAGGGCCACCTTACAAAATTTTGCTTTAATAGAATTAATGATTGAAATTTTGCAAATATATTTATTTGGGTTAGGAAATGTGCAAACCCCCATGGATCCAATGAAGTATGCGTACCAAAAGCCACTCCTATTCTATTTGATGTAAGTGTGGGCTCTCACATGACGTGAGAGGCGTTGGTGCCTTGAGGTGAATGCGTTCCGAGCTAAACCGTGACACTTTTGGATGCATCACTTTCAAGGGGAGTTTGGTGGGAGGACCACCATGATTTAGAGGTATAGAGATGAGCCCTCTTAGTTTTGGTAACTATCTCTTACTCCCTATTTTGTTTACATGCATTTATTGATTTTTAGCATGTTATGCTTTAATGCTCATTATGCTATATATCATGAAAATTAGACCTATGACATACATGTATAATATTTGAGATACACCCATATTTATATGGATTATTACTTTTATGTTCTCACCTTAGTTTAACTATTGTGTATATCATATCTCTAAACATGTGCATTTAACCTAATGATCATATTAGTTTATGTTTATGATTTTGCACTTCATGTTTTGATTACATGTTTAAATGTAACCTTCATTAAAACTTGTGTATATAATTGTACAACTAGTGAGCCACAAATTGATTATTATATGTTTGTACTTAAATAACTCATTTGTACCCATTAGATGTACTAGTATAGTCTAGTTTTAATGATTCATGCATTTCAAACTTGTATTTTAATTGTGTACATGTTTTCATATGTTTGACTTCATGTATATGTTAATTTGTTTAAAACTTTGGATGTATATTGATACCCTTGAGTCATTTGCGTTTCATGCAAATTTCTGTTATGAACTCATTTATGTTTAGGGATGTGTATGTATACCTTTAGATTTAGACAAAACATACATATACCTTGGAGTTAGTATTATTTTTTTGAAAATTAAATTTTTCATGTTTTTCATGTTTATAAAGGAATTTCATATTGAGCTTAATTGCCTATTCCCATAATTTTGTAATTATATGATTCTTACACTCATATTATTCTTGTTTACTCATGATTTTTATTTTCATGAGTTTTATATGTGCTTTATAAACTTTGAGTGTCGATGATCGTGTGACTTACATATTTTTTATGAAAAATATTCATGTTTTATTTCTTACTTAAAGGATTTCGTACTAGTTTTCAAGATTATCACAAAACTAGTTGCGTATTTTTTCATTTTGGAAGAGTTTTCAAACTTGTTAAAATTATTTTCAAAATTCTATTTTTGAAAACCCCTTCCATCAAAGGGCGGACGGATGGGCGACCATCCCTTGTGAGCCTAATTGAAAATCTATTTAAACATGGGCATGAAAGGGAGATAATTATGACTTATTCACTTGATTCTCATTCTGTTTTCAATTGGTATCTCAATTGATATTTTCATTTTTATATACTCATATGTGTTTTTCTATATATGTATGCTTCAAACTTCAAATAGTATCAAGTTCGATTGGTATTTACATTTTCATACATATATATGTGATTTGATTGTGCTTACTATATCTTTACATCTTAAAACACAAATTATATTTATGCTAAGCTTTTTTTACTCCTAAATGTCAATTATTATTCAATTAGTATCTTATACAAGTTTATACATTGTTTTTATTGGTATTTCATAAGGGGGAGAAAATTCATGTTTTATCTTTCAATTGGTATCTTTCAATCGATTTTATTTTTCAATTGATATCTTACTCTCATTCTTTATGATGAAAAATATTTTGTTTTGGTATATGCTAACTGTAAATCACTTAGAGGGGGGGTGAATAGGTGATGGCTAATCTAATGGTCACTAAATGCGGAATTAAAAACTATTATGACATAAACAAACTTCTTACACTAAACACCAAGTTTAACACAAGAGTGTAGCCGAATTTCCCGTGAAGGGCTCTGGACTAACTCCTCAAGATTCCCCTAGATATGGGTTGAGGTGCCGCGTTGGCTCTCTTGGTTGAAAACTAGTGTTAGCAAACAATCCCCAAGCATATACAATTAAGCACACAATATATCAAGCATATAAAGATAAGCACAATAGGAGCATGCAAGATATAAATAAGGAGATAGAGAGAGAGTGAGCAATCGCAAAGACAAGGGATTTGTTTCGAGGATCGAGCACACTTGCTCTACATCCCCGCCTTCGACACACGAAGGATTTCCACTATGCTTGATCCCAATGGATCACTCCTCAGTGCCGCAACACCTACAATCCCTCGGACTCCCTAGTCTCGTACACACCGCGAGCCCACTACCTCGCCGAGGCCGCACCTCAAACAATGAGTTCACACACGAATTTGAAACCATCGCGAACACACTTGTCCGCCTCCTCATAGTACAAGATGAAAACTTGGTGATCTAAACACTTGATCACCAATAAAAACTCTCAAAACACAATCCTATGGATAGATAAAGCAATGGAGAGCTCAAGTGATTGTGTGAGAAAACTAGGTTGGAAGTGGTGGAGGAAAACACAAGAAATCACTTTTAAACACTCTTGATAAACTCCCCTTTTGATTGAAAGTATTAGCTCTCAATTTAGTGGAGAAAAACTCTTTTAATGGAGTTGGAAAAACTGGCTCAAAAACTACTAAAAATCTTTTTTTTAAAACAGCCCCCAAATGCCCCATTTTATAGGGCTAGAAAAACTAGCCGTTGGGGGTCTAACAGACCTGTCGGTCGACCGGCCGGTCGACCGCCAACGGTCAGAAATTCGACCGTTGGGCCATCGGTCGACCGATCGGTCGACCGAGGCCAGGATACAGAGAGCAAGTCTCTCTGTCCGGTCGACCGCCCGGTCGACCGGGGCCTTTCCAGAGGCAGAGCTCTCTGGACGGTCGACCGGGTCGGTCGACCGGCCCTCCTGCCAGAACTGGCGTGCACGTCTGTGCACGTCGGTCGACTGCTCGGTCGACTGCCTTCAGGCTTCGGTCGACGGTCAGTCGACCGGTTGAAGCCAGGACAGAACTGTTAAGGGATTAAAAACTTGGTCTTTTTGGTTGAAATAAAATCCCATAAATTCACAGAAAATCTACAAAAATAGTTTTACCAATATACTTTGATAATCAAACATGCTTGCACAAAATCAAGGCATGTTACAAATAATTTGGACTATTTTTGTAACTTGAAAATTTTGGTTAAAAACGAAAACTGTATTTTTTCAAAATTGGTTTTTCCAAAACTTCTCCAAATACAAAAACAAGATATTTAAACTTTTAAAGCATAGTGTGTGTATATATGATCCACTACACAAACATGATGAAATATCTATGTTTTTGACATTAAGCTCTAAATATGGTTTTGGTTAAAACATGTATATAAGAAATACCAAAACCAAAACGGTATTTTTCCAAAATGAAAAGTCTTTTCTAAACTGAAAATTCTTTTATGAAAAGACATCTAAAACAAGAGTGTGTGTGTATAGAATATACTTGAGCAATCCACCAACTATTCTATCCTTTACATTTTAACTAAAAACAAAATCTTCTAAAAACAAATCTAGACACAAGTCTTCATCTTCTTGAAGTCTTCACTTGAAGCCTTCTCATCTTCTTGACTTGGTCCAAACACGATCCAAACTCGATCACTATCTCGATGGATCAAACCGTGCAAGCTCCAAAACTAGACTTTAAATCCTTTGTTGAAGCTCCACACCTACTAAGATCTTGATCATGAATTGTCACTAATTAAACACAAGATCATTAGTACTATAACTACATGAGTTGATCATCATCAAAACTAGAGTGATGGGCCTTTGGGCCAACAATCTCCCCTTTTTGATGATGATAAAACTCATGAAGTTATATATGCATGGATTAAAGTAAAGCTTCAAAGAAGCTCCCCCTTAACTCATGCATAGCAAATAAACAAATAGATATGCAATGAATGCTCAGAAACATGTATGCAAATATATGGAGATAAACATGCTAACAAGCATAAAACAAATCAAACTCTTTTTCTCCTATTTGCAAAACAAAACATATATGCATAAATATGCAAAACAAAACATATATGCATAAACATAAATACTTCTCCCCCTTTAATAATAAAGGAAGGAAAACATGCATATACATCTCAAATACTTCTTCTCCTTTTTGTCAATCATCAACAAAGGGGTTAAAGTAAAAATAAAAATTTTCTCCCCCTTTTTGTCATAAACAAAGAGATCAATAAGGGGTAAAATCAATAAAAGGTTATATGCGATATACATTCATGAAGAGGAAGACGCTAAGTTAGCTTCCCTACACATATACATTATATGAAAGAGGGCTGACAAGCCCTAATTCACATAACGCATAATATGTAATGCATAAGAGGAGATGTGAAGCTCCCCCTGCACACGTGTATCACATAAAGAAGAGTTGTCAAGCTCCTCAATATAAGATACACTCAACATGAATCTATATGTAGAAGAGATGTTAAGCTCTCCTTACATATAGGCAATCCAAATCAAAAATGTTTTGATTTTTCTTATTCAAACAAAATTTTGAATTTTTCTTAATAAAACAAATTTTGAGATATCTTAGTAAACCAAATTTTAAGATATCAAATAAAAGGTATCAGAGCTCTTGTAAAACAATCAATTTTTAAGATACCAAATTATAAATAATCATTATTGTAAATCATATTGATACCAATTGAAATTTAATAAATATGAAGTTGAAACATATTGATACCAATTGTAAACATAATGATCAAATATTTTTATTTTTCATCATAAACTTTGTGCTTTAAAAATGTGAATCAATTGTAAATCAAGCACATGAAAATCATATATATGTATGAAAAGAGAATACCAATAGCAATTGATATTATGGAAATTATGAAGCATACATATATAGGAAACAAAATATGAGTATATACAAAATATCAATTGAGATATCAATTGAAAATAACAATGTAAATCATGTATATAACTCATAACCTACCACCCTTCATATGCTCAAGATAAAAGATTTTCAATGAAGGTTCGCAAGGCATACACGCCCAGCCATCCGCCCATAAATGGGTAGGGTTTTCAAAAATAGATTTGAAAATATTTTTATTGAAAATTACTACCAAATGAAGAACAATAACTAGTTAAAGATAAATTTTTGAAAAACTAGTTAAAGATCCTTTAAAACATGAAATCAAAGCATATGTTTTTCATGAATCATACTAAATACACAAGAGTTGCCACTCAAATCGATAAAGCTCAAAAAGAATCATGAAACAAAGTCATGAATAAACAAATAAAGTGTGAGTGTACAAGAGTCATGTGCTTAGCATTATCATGAAAATAGTCAATAAAGCTCAAATTGAATATTATTTTCTCAAACATAAAAATTCATTTTTCATATAAACAAACTTCAAGGTATATGTATGATTTATTCAATCCTAACAATATGCATACATATCCCAAACATAAAAGAGTCTATTAATGATATTTGCATGAAGGCAAGAGACTCACGGGTATACATGTATGTTTATTAGATTTGAATAAAAATTACATATACATGAAGTAAAACATGAAAATGGGCAAAACAAGTGTAAATGAGAGAATCATCAAAACTAGGCTATACATGTGCATATAGTGAGTACAAATGAACAATGAAGTGCAAACATATATGAATCAATTTGTTGCTCACTACTTGTACAAGTATACATCCAAATTTTGATAAAAACTACATTTAAACTAGTATTTACCACATGAAGCACAAAGCAATGAAACATGAACATGCTAAATAATCATCTAATGAAAGAGCATGTAAATAAACTAGGAGTTTAGAGATAGTTACCAAACCAAGGAACTAAGCTCCAAATCTCCAAACATGATGGATGTCCCACCAAACTTCCTTGATAGCGGTGCATCAAATGTATGTCCTTCTAGTCCATGCAACCACCACCAAGGCACCAAGTCTCTTACGTTTTGTGAGAGCCCTCACCTACATCAAATACACAAGGTGGGGACTTTGGTACCCATTTTCTTTTGGGTCCTTGAGGGTTAGTCTTGTAAGAAACCCAAACATTTTGTTAGCAAAATTAATATGATGCATCTTATCAAAATAAAATTTTGCTAAATGGCCTTTGCGGTCACAATGTGTACATTTGTACACCTTAGAATGCATATGGGTGTGGGTGTGGTCATGACGTGCAACATATGCATGATGTGAATGATGTGCATGAATATTTGGAACTTGTTTCTTTGAAAACAAGGTTTCCAATCTAGAATGATTAAATGCACATGAGCTCAAGGTTGAGCTCAAACAATCCATTTTATTTTTCAAAAATTTAACTTCATTTTGATCAATAGAGGTAGTGGCATGTAAAGCATGATCAATAGTCTTTTTCTTTATAGAAACATTAACCTTTTCTTTTTCAATCATTTTTCTTTTTAAAGAGTTATTTTCCTACAAAGCAATTTCTTTTTGTTTTTCCACCAAAACATTTTATTTTTCAAAAACATATTTCCTTCACATAAATCATTCAATTTGGACATCAAGGAAATATTCTCATTTTTCTAATCATCTTTTTCTTTTTCTAAACATGCAATATTATTTTTAAAAGAATCATTTTCCTTATGCATGCAATCAAATTTCTTTTTCAAATTTTTATTGTCTTTCTTAAGCATGTCATATTTTTCAAGCAATAGTTGATAAAAAGATGTGAGCTCATCATATGACATGTTATCTTCATCTACCTCGGATTCGGTAGTTACCTCAAGGGGGTTATCCCCTTAGACCATATAGCACATGTTGGAGGCGTCACTTCCAACATCTGAATCACTCCCCGCATAATATAGATCTTTTTCGCCAAGGGAGGTGATGATGCTCCATGCCACAAAAGCCGAATCAACATTAGAAACCCTAGATAAATAATCATCATTTAGGGTAGACTTTAGAGCATGAAGGGCTTTTGCATTAGCCTCAATATTTTTGCCATTTAAACAATATGAATTTTTAGTGATGGCAAGATAAACATGAATGCCTAGGGTTTTGAGGTACAAAGACATCTTAACCTTCCAAATTTGGATGTTAAGAATGTCAAACATGGGTGGTGACATGAAGTCCATGGTGTGTGTACAAAAATAGTGATTAGCCTAAAAAATGAGGATCTTTAACTCTAGGTTGTAAGACCCAAATCAAGAGCACTTGGCTCTGATACCAATTGTAAATCACCTAGAGGGGGTGAGTAGGTGATGGCTAATCTAATGGTCACTAAATGCGGAATTAAAAACTATTATGACCTAAACAAAACTTCTTACACTAAACACCAAGTTTAACACAAGAGTGTAGCCGAATTCCCCGTGAAGGGCTCTGGACTAACTCCTTAAGATTCCTCTAGATATGGGTTGAGGTGCCGAGTTGGCTCTCTTGGTTGAAAACTAGTGTTAGCAAACAATCCCCAAGCATATACAATTAAGCACACAATATATCAAACATATAAAGATAAGCACAATAGGAGCATGCAAGATATAAATAAGGAGATAGAAAGAGAGTGAGCAATCGCAAACACAAGGGATTTGTTTTGAGGGTCGAGCACACTTGCTCTACATCCCCGCCTTCGACACACGAAGGATTTTCACTATGCTTGATCCCAATGGATCACTCCTCGGTGCCGCGACACCTACAATCCCTCGGACTCCCTAGTCCCGTACACACTGCGAGCCCACTAGCTCGCCGAGGCCGCACCTCAAACAATGAGTTCACACACGAACTCGAAACCACCGCGAACACACTTGTCCGCCTCCTCAAAGTACAAGATGAAAACTTGGTGATCTAAATACTTGATCACCAATAAAAACTCTCACAACACAATCCTATGGATAGATAAAGCAATGGATAGCTCAAGTGATTGTGTGAGAAAACTAGGTTGGAAGTGGTGGAGGAAAACTCAAGAAATCACTTTTAAACACTCTTAATAAACTCCCCTTTTGATTGGAAGTATTAGCTCTCAATTTAGTGGAGAAAAACTCTTTTAATGGAGTTGGAAAAACTGGCTCAAAAACCACTAAAAATCTTTTTTAAAACAGCCCCCAAATGCCCCATTTTATAGGGCTAGAAAAACTAGCCGTTGGGGGTCTGACAGACCTATCGGTCGACCGGCCGGTCGACCGCCAACGGTCAGAAATCCGACCGTTGAGTCATCGGTCGACCGGTCGGTCGACCGAGGCCAGGATACAGAGAGCAAGTCTCTCTGTCCGGTCGACCGCTTGGTCGACCGGGTCGGTCGACCGGCCCTCCTGTCAGAACTGGCGTGCACGTCTGTGCACCTCGGTCGACCGCTCGGTCGATCGCCTTCAGGCTTCGGTCGACCGGTCGGTCGACCGGCTGAAGCCAGGACAGAACTGTTAAGGGATTAAAAACTTGGACTTTTTGGTTGAAATAAAATCCCATAAATTCACAGAAAATCTACAAAAATAGTTTTACCAATATAATTTGATAATCAAACATTCTTGCACAAAATTAAGGCATGTTACAAATAATTTCGACTATTTTTGTAACTTGAAAATTTTGGTTAAAAACGAAAACTGTATTTTTCCAAAATTGGTTTTTCCAAAACTTCTCCTAATACAAAAATAAGATATTTAAACAACTTTTAAAGCATAGTGTGTATGGATATGATCCACTATACAAACATGATAAAATATCTATGTTTTTGACATTAAGCTCTAAATATGGTTTTGGTTAAAACATGTATATAAGAAATACCAAAAACCAAAACGGTATTTTTCCAAAATGAAAAGTCTTTTCTAAACTGAAAATTCTTTTATGAAAAGATATCTAAAACAAGAGTGTGTGTGTCTATAGAATATACTTGAGCAATCCACCAACTATTCTATCCTTTACATTTTAACTAAAAACAAAATCTTCTAAAAACAAACCTAGACACAAGTCTTTATCTTCTTGAAGTCTTCACTTGAAGCCTTCTCATCTTCTTGACTTGGTCCAAACACGATCCAAACTCGATCACTAGCTCGATGGATCAAACCGTGTAAGCTCCAAAACTAGACTTTAAATCCTTTGTTGAAGCTCCACACCTACTAAGATCTTGATCATGAATTGTCACTAATTAAACACAAGATCATTAGTACTATAACTACATGAGTTGATCATCATCAAAACTAGAGTGATGAGCCTTTAGGCCAACACTAACATTTTCAATATTGGTATCATATTTCATTTTAAATTGGTATCTCTATTGATATGAGTTATGCTTACCTAAATCAATTTGGTTTTTACTTTCAATTGGTATTAAAAATTTACAAGACATTTTTTTTAGTATTAAGTTACTTTGAAATTGATTGTTACTTTCAATTGATATCAAGATTTCCTATATATATATATCTTTCAATTGGTGTCAAAAATATACAATGTGTCATTTTCTATTAGTATCAAAATTTACAAGACTTTTTTAAATTGGTATCAAGATATTTTCACATTGGTATCTTTTAGTATCTTAAAATTTTTGTTTACTTTCAATTGGTATCTTCAAAATGTTTTATTTATTTTCAATTGGTGTCATAAATTGGTATCATGATGTTTCGATGTATATCTTCATCCTAAATTGATATATTTTTCAATTGGTATCATAATATTTTGATTGTATTGCTTATATGCAAGGGAATCTTAACAACTTCTCTATATATACATTCATGTTGAGTGTATGTCATATTAAAGTGATTGACCTTTCTTTCGTATGTAGTACACGTGTGTAGAAGGAGCTTCACATCTCCTTTTATACATTGTATATTATGTTTTATGTGGTTAGGATTTAGTCATCTCTTTTCATGTAAATGCATGTATGCAGGGGGAGTTAACTTCACGTCTCTCCTCTTCATGAATATATTTCGCATACATATATCTTTATTGTTTGATTTATTTTCACCCCTTTGTTGATGATTGACAAAAAGAGGAAGAGAAATTCGGAGAATGATTTTGAGTTTATATGCATGTTTATTTTTATAATTGGTATCGAGCATATATGTTTTTGTTTATGCAAAACGGGAGAAGCATTCTTCACTTATGCATGTTTGTATTGAGCATTTATTGCAGAAGCATTCTTCACTTATGCATGTTTGTGTTGAGCATTCATTACATATCTTTATGTTTATTGCTATGCATGAATTAAGGGGTAGCTTTTATGAAGCTTAACTTTAATCCATGCATATATAACTCCATGAGTTTTGTTATCATCAAAAGGGGGAGATTGTTACTCCAGAGGCCATTCACTCTAGTTTTGATGATGATTAACTCATGTAGTTAGTTATAATTTACTAATAATCTTGTGATATTTAGTTTCAGATATTTGATCAAGATATTAGTAGGTGATTAGCTTCAACAAAGGTGTTTTGAAGCTTTCACATATTGATTCAAGAGCTCGAGCGTCAAGATTGCATCTAGTACTCGGTTGGAGTCAAGCTCGGTGGATCGTGTTTGGATTGAGTCGGCTTGGAGACAAGAAGACTTCGGTTTGCATTTTAGTTTAGTGCTTAGATCTCGTGTAAAAATTAGATAGTGTTGATATGCTCAAGTTCACATACACACACATATTTTAAGTTTATTGGTTTTGGTTTTTTCGGTTTAACCGATTTTAGATTTCATGTCAAAAATGTAGATAGATATCTTTTTATGTATATTGGATTCTATCCATATACAATATGCTTGGTATTGCTTGTGTGTGCCCATACTTGTGTTCAATCAAGAGAGCTTTACATAGCACCTCAACTCTTATTTAGAGGAATTTAGAGGAGATAGTCCAGAACTCTTTACCGGGAATTCGGCTACACTCTTTGGTTACACTAAGTGTGTTGCAATTTGTTTTTAATTCCGCATCATTTGTCATTAGATTAGCCTTACACCTATTCACCCCCCCTCTAGGTGTGCTTTCATTGTCTTCCTGAGGCCATCGTTGATGTATGAGAGACTTTTTGGAGGGTAGGTTTGGTAGGAGAGAAATATGAGTACTGGGACTCAGCTCTCAATGAAAGCACTAGTTTGTGGTGGAGATTTTCCTATGCGATTAATTGAACAGTTGGTCTCACACCACAAGCAAAATTGGGGGTCTGTCTAATGAGATGTAGTAAATGAAAATTCCATACAGTGAGCAGACAAGATTCAGATTTTACGTGAAAACTCAGAATGAAAAAACTACGGAGAGGAAAGGGGAGAAATTCACTATTTTCTGTGTGTTATAGTAGGGGTTTACAGTATTTTTCTCCTTTTTCTTCTTATTTTCTTTCTTTTCTGGGCTTGCCCTGTCTATAAGTAGTTATTTATGTTGTAACAGATGGAGCGGATCTTTCTCCATGATTTATGATCTGTTGTTAAGATCCTACCATATTTGTTAGGATTGTTGTGCTTGTTTGTTAAGATTGACATATCGGGTATCCGCCACCATCCGTAATCATTAGCGCTAAAATAGGGAAGGTGTTTAGAATATGAGAAATACCATGGTAATGCAATTGTGCTGGGGATTTGGAACTCTTGTTGCTAAGCTATGTCCAACAAGAGTCAGAGATATGTTTGATAGTCGAGGATGTCAGGGATTAAAAGGAACTCGGGGTTCTCTCCTCGGAGTCGCGAGTTGTCTCGGGTTGGGCCTGATACTCATGTTGGATATGTTGACTTCTTGTGGCACTTCTAAGATGGCGAGGCACATGTCTCGATATTTGAGGTTAGTTAGATCTTGACCACTATAATATCAAATACAATATTTTTAATGAATGTGATCAAATTATAAATTATCCATTGATCTCTGATGTGATTTCAAAGTGAATTTTTTAATAATACTCATTTCTAAAATGCCCTCTCAAATAATTAACAAGTATGTAATATTTATTCTTGAAGGCTAAAACCTAATCATAAATGAGTGTAAACATGATAAATAAAAAATAAAATATCTCTTGGTGACTTTGATCGCTTAATTTTTTTCTCCCTTAGGTTTCTCTTTTTCCAGTTTTTCTTTCTTCTTCAATTGAACAAAAAAAAGTAACCTTTTTTTTAATTGTGAGGAGGTGAAAAGAGAAACATAACACTTGGAAAGTTGGGTTCTTTGTGAAAAACTAAGTGAAAGAAAAAATATGGATGGATTGTCTTTGAGAATTAAAAAAAATACTTCAATGGCCGAGATTTCAGTGACTATTTATAGTATTAATTTATGGCCTTAGGTTTCTGTGATTATTGCGATTCTAAATTGAAAATTAATTGCTAGCGAGAATTTTACATCCATTGAGATTCTATATGGGTCCTTCTATCATGTTGATTTTTATTACTAATTACAAATAATTAATGTCTTTCACTCCAGAAAAAATTATGTGAAAGGGCAAGTGCACCAGGTTATTAGACTGAAATTATACATATATAAGAGAATTCTCAAAGACAGTGGGGTAATTTCCCCCATGTGTCTCCACCCTGGATGCAAACATAATCATTGGAGAGTTATCAAAAGGATCACGCAGTACATTGGTGGTACATCTAACAATGTTCTATGTTTTGGAGGATCAAATTTAAGACTTTGAGGATACATTGATATTGATTAGGCCAGTGATCTACATGAGTGTACATTTATATTCAACTCATATACTAAATACAAGTCTCCGAGAACACATTTCTTAACAAAGTCTACTACATAATTTACCTCAAAGAACCGAGGTCAAAATCAAATTTCTGATCATATACATATATACATCTCGAGTCTACATTCAGAGTTTTAACAGGTATTAATACACACCTATATACATATAGAGTTCTAAAAGATATAAAAACATACAAAAGGAGAAACATTTCTAAAAGATTAGCAATTCTTAAATAGACAAGTTTTTCATCTTTCTCTCGAAGCATTCCAGGGCTTCATACAGAACCTTTACATTTATCTCGTCCTGGAAAGGGGCTTAACATAATGGGGTAAGCTCGACACCTCAGTGAGTAAAATACACTTAATTACAATTTATCATTGCATTCTATTATGTGATATGCAGAATACAAAGAGATACGAAATTATACATCTTAATTATTTGGTGATCATAGATGTCTCAACTAGACAATCAAATTACTTTAAGCCATTATTCAATATTTTCAGTGTATGCCTATATACAATGAATATCAGGATTTTTTTTATAAATCGGTGAATTGATATTCTGATATCATATCGGTAATCATCTATGATCGTATTGATAAATTTATCACATAATAATCATGATTTACGATGTCAACAACACCACACATATATAACATACCTAATACATGAATAGGGTACACATACATTTACACGTACATCATACGTGTACACCATTCATACTCTCCTTCCTTCGATAAATGTGTACCAAACATAACAGATTTATCCCATTCTCTATCCCTTTCCTTCGATGAATGAATACAACACATATATACATATATCACTCGCACTCCCCTTCCTTCAACGAGTGGATACAAACTTCTAATTCACCATTAACTTCCGCCAATAACTTCTCCAATTCACCATCCACATACACACATACAACTCACATTCACATGTGTATAATTATTTATATTTGCATTCACATGCATCACCAATCAACCAATCAACAAAATAGCATTGACTACTTATCAAATTATGGTTCCAGGGGATCTTGTATACTTCCGAATCTGATATTTCATTAGCGAGTTCATGTATTCAATTTTTTCAAGTCCCATGTAAATTGTTCACAGTTATTATCACTAATCACAGTTAGTGTTTAATAATATTTTTGTTCATTCTCAATCAAGATTTATAACTAATTTTTATAATAGTCCCGATTCACTAACTTGTACTCACTGGTTAGCCGATTATCGACTCGTCGATTCCCCGATCTAGGTATAGTCTGACCAAGTCCCGAGCAATTTATTATTTCTCACTTTATGTATTGGTCATAAATTACTGAATTTGCCTTGTCACTTGGCTGTGTTTGAAGTTCAATACATTTGTTCAACATGGCTTGATCCCTTTGATACAACAAGCAATAACCATATATAAGACCGGCACAATATAATTCATAAATGTATTGTATACTAAACAATTATCAAGTACTACATCAATTTCTTAATTAATCGTGGAGTTATGATTCTCAAGTTCTTACAAGTTTTCATGTGTCACTAATAGTCATTTCAAACACTCAAGTTAATTCTATCATTCTGTGCATACACTATCATTATGTGCGTACTCAGTTATCATGTAACAATTCTTATAATTCTATTAATTTGTAATCACACCATATCCATCACTAATCACTTTCATATTTCACTAAATTTAGAATTTGGTATACTCACTTGAATTTCTTATTTCCCAATACTTGAATAGTTGGATCACCACCACGCACAAGAATCCTAGTGTACGATTCAAATTTGGTTTAGTATTAATCATTCACAAAAAAAAAATTAGAGTTATATAAGAATTCTTAAGGTTTAATCAACTCAATTAAATGCCAAAACCAGTGCATTGGTGTGCACATGCCCGCTAGCCCATTGGTCGTACCCGCTCGGCCCGTAAGCCACCCGACCGGCTCAGCGCGCCTGTGCCCTGGCTCCCGCGCCCTGCGCACCCGTGCTCTGGCGTACGCACCCTGCATTCGCGCTGACCCCTGATGTCGTCGTCAGTCTGCTGCCACCTTCGGTTATCGCTGCTCCGGTGCCCATTGTCGTCCGTGAGCAGAGGATGAATGAAAGAGAAAGAGTATAAGAGATAGAGAGTTGGGTTAGGGATTGAGAGAGTGAGCTAGTGTGTGTGTGTGTGTGTGTGTGTGTGAGAGAGAGAGAGAGAGAGAGAGAGCTAGTGTACATGAGAGAGCGAGAGAGAGAGAGCTCGTGTACATGAGAGATCAAGAGAGAGAAAGATAAATGAAAGTAGAAATTATCTCTCATTTTTCATCTATACATTTAGTACACAAATTTCCTCTCATGCCACCTAGCTAGCCCAAATCCCCAAGACATCCATATTTCACCACCTCATTCCAACTAACCACCACATGCTAAGCCAGCTCATGCTTCCCCTTAATTTGCCTCTTAACCATTAATTTGTGGTGGTTAATGGAGTTTAATACATGATGTAAGGTTTAATTACCTGTATATATAATTACTTGAAATCATATATAGGCACATATATGTAAATATACCAACAAATACACACACAAATTTATCCATGAAGTGTTCCCACTCTCTTGTGCATAATTACATTAGGGATTATTAAATAAATATCCCCACTAATCATGTCAAAATTATAATCGCAAGGATTATCACATTAATTATCATATCATAAATTAACTAATCAAAAATTAAGACATAATCCATAATAAAAAAAAATAGTCCAAGCGATACACTGGCTCTCTCATTAGCAAGTTTTTTAAATCTCAATAAGAATATCATTCTTTTCAACAAGCATTATGAGGCTAAAATCCCCGCTTGACGTTACTACCATATTCTCTTTCCATCCCCCTCTTAAACATCTCGTTGACCTCTTTGATCATCTTTCCTATATCTGAACTTGAACAATCACGTATTGAACATTCATTGCGGAGCTTTCTCACAGACAGTGCCAATTTATGTCAGTCCAATCTAAGGGGAAGGTCAGACCTTAGCATAATGAATTTGTGGATTAGAATGCTTGGTTTTAGATGATTTGAACCGCACTCTCTCACCTTGGGGTGACGTCTCCAGAAGCCCCATCAATGCATAACTTAGTGAACGAAAACTCTAGAATCATGTTTCCTTCGCTACTCCTGCGTACCTACTTTGCTTATTTTTCCTCTCTTCATTCTCTTATTGTGAGCTTGATTAATCATGCATATTGTAATCTTCTGCTTTGATCTTCTTGGATAACACTGAGGAGTTACTTTATTAAGATCTCTCGTATGGGGTTTTGGCATCCTGATCTTCCCATCGAGATTAATTGAAGAGACAGTGTATGCTCCTTTTCTGAGCGATTATGTTTGGATTGTTATTAAAATACGTCGTGAAGGTAGAAGAAGCTTCAAAGATCAAAATCGGATATGCACGGATATGCACGGGGAGTTGTGCGCAGGATAAGTCAACTTATATTTTGTATAGTCGACTTATGATCAGGTTAGTTGACTTATGCATACAGTATAATCGACTAGTATTGTGAAAAGAGTGAAGAGATTAGGTTAGTCGATTGATACATCAGTATAGTCCACCAATGTGCAGATTAGTCGACTTATACATAGTATACTCAACTAATGGTGATTCTGACAGTTTTCTTTTCGGATTCTATTTCCAGTTTGAGTTGGATTCGAGTTTTCTTTTTCTCTAAGGTGGTGTTGTTCATATTGATAGAGTTTGTATAGGACTAGGATGATCATATGGTGTATAAATAACCCCTTAGGGTGGCTTTTAATGTTAAAGGGAAAATAAGAAAAATGAGAGATTCAAGAGAGAGGTTTTAGCCATAAGGATTCGCTGTTCTAGACAGCCATCAAAGAGCTTGTAATCTTCGTAGAGAGAGTTATAGGTGCTTCTTATTGTACTCTTTCAAAGTTTAATAAAGTTTTTTCCCTTCTCCCGTGGAAATACACACAATCTGTCTGATCGGTGGAATCACGTTAATTGTCTGTTAGCTTTCACCACTTCGGAATATCTTCTTCTTCATGTTACACGATGATTCGGCTTTTCTTTTTTTGTTGCGCCAATCCCAGGAATTAGTATCAAAGCAAGGTCAAATTTAAGATATCTGCAATCAAGTTCGATATTCAGAAGTTCGATGGCGTCATCAGCAGGTGGTAAATTAGGATGAACGTCATCCTGACCCAGAGCGGGTTGAAAAAAGCACTACTCGGAAAGGAGAAAACAGCTGAAAACATGAAAGAAAAAACTTGGCAGGAGTTGGATAAGAAAGCCTTAATAGCTATTCAGCTTTGCTTGACGGACAAAGTGTTGGATAAGTTTTCTTCATAGACAATAGCATTCTCACTGTGAGAACGACTTCAGGATCATTATCTGAAGAAGTCGCTGTCAAATTGGTTGATTCTGAAGCAGCGTCTTTTTCTTCTCCACATGCATGAATGTACACATATCAAGTCTCATATTGCTGAATTTTCTTCTATTATCAATGATTTAGATAAAATAGAGATTAAGACAGAAGATAAGGTGTAATGGTCCCATTTTTTTATCACTCGATTAACTTAATTCACATCTAATTTCACTAATCAATTTCATAATCCTTATAAACGTCTTCAAATTTATGAAAATTTTGACAGCATCTCCTCTATAATATAGACTCTGCCCTGATACAAGATTAATATGAACTGGTCTTAATATCGACCATCAATCCATAAACAACATCCTATGCAATGATCATAATACAATTTCGGCTTGAAATCTCCTACTTATAAATATCCAAATATCATCAAATAATCCAACTCAAGTCAATATAATAAATACATACTTGAGAGTACTTACCTCTGTGTGTGTGTGTGTGTGTCCTTGAACCAACTCATACATAATCAACTATTCATTCTACTTTATAACGTCAACTCTATATACACGTATAAACAAAACATTCAATTAAAATCAAAGAACTTGGTAGGTCACACAATGAGTGCTCTACCCTTGCCTTTAGCTGATCTTTTTCTCTGACTTGTTCTGAAAACATGAAATCTATGAGGGGTGAGCTCGATAGCTCAGTGAGTAGAGTTAATCTTATTCTTAATTGGAGCACGATACTAATGGTGTGTAGTGTACATGATACATGAAGTACAGTATTCATGATACATGAAATATGTAATACATAACAGTCTCAATTTGATTATCTTTTTACTTTCAACTACTATTCAATTAATAATGTGTGTGTAAAGCAACTAATATTGGTGTTTTCTTTTCAGGTTATTGAATCTATATCCTGATATTCACATTACCATACACGTAACGCATCCAACATACGCGTAGTGTACACACACATTTATCACATACACACATATCACACATTCTCATGAAATATCATATATCACCGCCTTCCTCCTCGTACCGGCTCCCGCCCAGCCCTTCTTATAAATATAAAATGAATAGTTTTACCACACCTTCTTCCCCTTCCTACCGGCTTCTGCCGGCCTCTTCCTACAAATATAAAATGAATAGTAATAACAATAACACAACACCGTCTTCCCCTTCTGACGGCTCCCGGTGGCCCTTTCCTCCATAAGCATACACATGCATGAATCACATAAAAGCAGTTCACACATCCAATAGAAATTCAACAATTGATTAACATATTAACATTCATTTGTAACAATCATAATATTTCATTCGGACTATAAATCTAGTGAACAAACCCAATATGGTTAAACCACGTTCATATCACTACACAGCATAGTATGCATAAAAATAACATATAACAACTAATTTTTGAGTGATATAAGTTTATTATTTAATTCTTGTCAATGTCTTTGTCTATCACTTTCTGAAATTTAACAATAAAGAAGATTACTCATTATCAGAATTTATGTTTGTATTCACGGTATAATTAACTCTATTTATTAGAAACCCCCACTCACCTTTGCCCGATTCTATTCATCAGTATTGCAGACACGTAGCTCTCGTTCCCGCGATCGCAACGGCTCAAGAATTGTCCGAATCTGACTCCGGGCCAATATCGTCAAGAAAATAAAATAAATATTAGGGTCAGATACGTGATAATTAAAGTTATTCAAGGGGCTATTGGTAAATTTTCAAGGTCCAGAACGTAAAAGATTTAAATTTTCAGGGGGTTAAATAGAATTTTACCTTCACTTAAGAATTGGATCAGGTCGAGTTTGAGTTGAACCACACCCACAACCCAAACTTCTTCTTCTTCTTTACAACAGCAACCGCCAACAGCAGCGTAGCAGCAGGGGCTGCTGCCCGAGCGTCACTCGCCCTCGACTTCTGGCGCTCCGACCGCCGACATCTGGCTGACTTGACTATGGCCGGCGCCACCGTCGGTCGCCTCCCTCACGCCGTTCAAGCCCGAAAAGAAAGGGAGAGACCTGCCCTCTGGCCACTGGCTTCCAGCGTCACTGCCTCTAGTTGCCAGCTCCTAGCATTGCCTGACTCCCATGCCGCCGCTCCAGCAGCCATCGCCGCCGTCTTGGCCGTCGCAGCCGATCACCAAGTAAGAGAGGAAGAGAGAGAGAGAGAGAGAGAGAGAGAGAAATCTTGTTGTTGATGATGATGATGATGATGTCGTTGCTCCTCTCTCTGCGATCCTTACCACCGCCTGGCCTTGGGCCGCCTCTGACCACCGTGGTCACCCCGACCTCCTCTGTCGGCCACCAGAAAGGAGGGGTATGAGAGAGTACTCTCAAGGAAGAGTGAGAAAGTTTGAAAAGGATCTGCTGGGAGAGGGAGAGTGATGAGAGAGAGAGGAGAGAAAATGCCTATTATTCTTAAATTTATTATTTGTTTTAATTTCTCCCAAATTCCTTGTTTTGCTACCTCTTTTCTCCATTTTCAAACTTGATCTTGGCCCTTCATAAAATCCCCTCATGCATACCTAGCCCATTCCACAAATTGTATTGATTTAATTAAATGGTAAAAACAAGTTAGTGGGTGTTCTCATGTGTACAAAATTTTGTATACACCAATGCATATACATATGTGTGTGTACATGTAAACCAAGATATTTGCATACATACCTATTTATCTATCTCCTACACACACGCGCACACAATAATTAGAGATTTATTTCTTAATTTAAAAGAATGATTGGTAGTGGAGTGGGAGTAGAATACTAGTTAGGATTTGCATATATACAATTATTTATAAGTGAATACACACAATTATGCACACCACCTCTCTCTCTAAATACGCTTAATCTTTTGCATAAAATTAGTTAGGCATTATTAATTACTTTTCCAAAAATCATGACAAGATCATAATCACAAGATTACCACATTAATTATAACATTACATATACAAATCTGGAATTAGAACCCTAATCCAAATTAAGATAATTCTAGCTTTGCATAACTTGTATTCACCAATATATTATAATTAGACTACAAAAATATTTATTTTCTATTTCATATAAATTCCAGCAATTTATTATCTCGAAAATTATCGGTTCTAGTTACCGATTCTAATTACGGTGTTATCTTGAGGTTTCAAAATATAATCATATATTAACTTAATAGACTCATGACCACTAAATTTGTAACTCTAATTACTGTGTATTATCTTATAATTGGAGATTAAAGTATTAATTAGGTTTTAAAACTCCGGCTATTACATTCCACTCCCTTAAGGAAGTTTCGTCCTCAAACTTGTGGATTGAGTGAGAGTAAAATACCCGTACCCCATCTTCTAGTTCTCATGCAACCTAATCAACTTACTAGTTTCTTCAGAGCACCAAGACTAAAGGAAATGGTCTGCTCCTCACTGTTTCCTTTATATATATTATTGTATTAATTTATCAAAATGGATATCAAACAAATGGGAATCTCAGTGGTGTTAATTAGAGACTTAGACCATCTCCAACCCATTACTTCAAAATAGAATTAATTTTTCATCAAAATATAGTTAGCGTCACACTAAATTCTCTCTCCAACTCTAATCCATTGCAGCAAATAAAAGAATATTCTTTTGATATTCTTTTTTATCAATTCCTAACAATTAATCTATTTCACTAAATAATACTAAACCATCCAAAAAAATTAAATAAAAAAATCCATGTATGTTGCTACAGTGATGCACCAAATAAGGCGCAGCACTGTAGCAAACTACAAAATAGAGTTAGCATTTGGCACTGTATTGGAGCACAAATTTACCGTCAAAATAGAGTTTTACTCCATTTTGGCGTTGGGTTGGAAATACCCTTTATTATTATTTAATACTTCATGTAAAACTTATTATTATTTAATACTACATGTAACACTTTTACTTCATGTTCAACGTTTGCTTATTAAAAGAAATTCCCATTTCAATTGGGATTGATTCCAATCCTGATATCAACATTTGTCCCCAGAACTCTGAACTTCTATATATATTTTTGATGGTAGGTCAACTGATATTTAATAGATCCAATTTGATTTGTTATCTTGAACTGTTCAATATATCAGAGATCCAAATTTGCTTTTCATCCCGACTCATTTTAGTTCAAAAATACCTTAAAAATAGTTAAGGTTGTTGATCCGCATAGTGCTTGTTTGCTTCAGATTACCTTTCATTCTATTCTCAATTATTTGAATCGCTTAGGACTTCTTGAGTTATTTCTGGATCAATTATTCTCCTGTTTTTTATTCCTTCCCAACTATTGATGATCTACACTTGAATCATATAAAACTTTTAGACAACAACATACTGAGAGTATACCAATAACTATTACTATAAATAATTTCTATCATTGATAAAGGTTTGTCCCAAATCCTTCAAAATCCGATACACATGACCTCAACAGTTTCTCTTAATTGAATAGTTTTCTCTAATTGTCTATCTGACTGAGAGTGTACTGCTTATTTAGTTGTAGTTTAATTCAATTGGTTAAATTGTAATTATTATTATTATTATTTAGTACCAATTTATCTCTACATGTCTCTGAAATACACTTCTTATTAATTTCCTAATTGGATTTTTTTCATGTAACAATTTCCTTTAGAGACTCCCATACCATCTTTAATCATTTTTCATTGATGTTCCTCTTCTTCTTAAAACACAATATATATAAAGATTATTTCCTACTTCTCAGTATAGTCTATTATATTTAATATCTCCTCTATTTTACGAACATTTCTTCCGTTAACAAAGGACTTACGTCTTCTTAATTATAAGAAAGTTTGGTTTCTGAATTAGCTCTAAAACTCAATATTTATTACTTCTTCTTTTTATAAACTGGATCAATCGGATTCTACATTAACCTTATAGTCTATGAATGCTTCATCTATTTTATTATAGTCTCCTTGTTAGATTACAATAGCCGTAAAATGTGGCAGGGTACCGGTCTCAGATCAATACCACATGGTTAGTTGGGATAAAAGATTCTTAATTACAAATATGTTTCACACCAATTGAGGAAAAGAACAAGAAAAGTCGCTTACTTATTTGCAAATTCTTAAATCTTTGACAAATGTTTATTTCATTAATAGTGATATTATACATGCAAGATTTCTTATAACATAGCTCACTTCATAAATTTCACATACAAAAGACCCTACTATTATACATACAAAATTAAAATGTCATTCATATCATCAGTCCTCTATATACTGGTGGACCCACAATCATATTTTTGGTATCACTATCTGTCTCATCGGACTCCATTAATATCAGAGACTATATCCTTAAATTCTTCCATATAGACCGTAGAAAGAAGTTATATCAATTTCTTCTTATATAATAATCCTCACAATATAAAACATATCTATATAAAACTTCTCTCAAAAGAGTATCAAAAGTCAATAATTCTTACAAAATAATGTATCTCTTATATTTTCTCATCCGAAATTTCATCCTTCATGCTCAGATTCTTAATAAGGCTCTTCCTTCCGATTTAACCTTGATTTACCTGATATTTAACTACTTTTTTACTCCAGTACCACTGGCAGCTCATATTGAGGGCCAACACCCTTAGAAGAACACATTCGAATTAAGGCATGTGGGTATACCCTCATTCGAACGTAAGAAAATAAACAATATCATACATCTCGAGATCAATCATACACGTCAGAACCAACTACCCCCTTTAGAACTACCCACATTCAATCATACAAATAATGCACACATACATACACATCAATCTTACTGACCAACCTTATCCTGAAATAACTATTTTAGATCACAACCCTAGGCCTATATTTTCTTAAGCCCTATATCTCAGTTATATTCCTTACTTCAAATCCTGGGCTCTGATTCTAATTGTAACGGTCTCATTTTTTTTATCACCCGATTAACTTTAATCACATCTAATTTCACTACTCAATCTCATAATCCTTATAATCATCTTCGAATTTATAGAAATTTGGGCAGCATCTCCTCTATAATATGGAGTCTGCCCTGATACAACATTAATTTGAACTGGTCTTAATATCGATCATCAATCTATAAACAACATCCTATGCAATAATCATAATATAAATTTGACTTGACATCGCCTACTTATAAATATTCAAATATCATCAAATAATCCAACTCAAAATCAATATAATAAATACATACTTGAGAGTACTCCCCCCCCACACACACACACATATATCATTGAATCAACCCACACATAATCAACTATTCATTCTACGTTATAACATCAACTCAATATATACATATAGATAAAATATTCAATTAAAATCAAAGAGCTTCCTAGGCCAACACAATGAGTGCTCTGAGTCCTTTCAGTGCTCTGCCCTTGCCATTAGCCGGTCTTTATCTCTGACTTGTCTTGAAAATATGAAATTTATGGGGGAATGAGCTCGATAACTCAGTGAATGAAGTTAATCTTATTCTGAATTAGAGCATGAAACTAACGTTGTGTAGTGTACATGATACATGAAAGTACAGTGTTCTTGATACAAGAAATATGTAATACATAACAGTCTCAATTTGATTATCTATTCACTTTCAACTACTGTTCAATTAATAATGTGTATTTAGAGCAATCAATATTGGTATTTTCATTTCAAGTTAATGGATCTGTATCCTGATGTTCACATTATCATACACGGTAACACATCTAATATACGCGTAGTATACACACACACACACACATTTATCACATACACACACATATCACATATTCTCATGAAATATCATATATCACCATCTTCCCTCTCCTACAGGATCTCGCCCGGCCGCTTCCTATAAATATAAAATGAATAATTTTACCACACCATCTTCCCTTCCTACCGGCTCCCGTCGGCCCTTCCTACAAATATAAAATGAATAGTAATAACAATAACACAACACCATCTTCCCCCTCTTACGGGCTCCCTCCGGTCCCTTCCTCCATAAGCATACACATGCACATACATATCACTTAAAAGCTGTCCACACATCCAATAGAAGTTCAACAACATGATTAACATATTAACATTTATTTGTAACAATCATAATATTTCATTCAGACAATAAAATTCAGTGAACGAATCCGATATGATTAAACCACATTCATATCACTACACAGTATAGTACGCAGAACAATAATGTATAATGACTAATTTCTAAGTATATAAGTTTATTATTTAATTCTTGTCAATACCTTTGTATATCACTTTGCGAAATTCAACACTAAATAAGATTACTCATTATCAGAATTTATGTTTGTATTCAAGGTATAATTAACTCCATTTATTAGAAACCCCACTCACCTTTGTCTGATCTATTCATTAATATCGCAGATACGTAGTTCTCATTCCCATGATCCCAACGGCTCAAGAATTATCTAAATCTGACTTTGGCCCAAGATATCGTCTACAAAAACAAAATCGATATTAGGATCAAATACGTAATAATTAAAGTTATCCAGGGGCTATTGGTAAATTTCCAAGGTCCGAAATGTACAAGATTTAAATATTCAAGAATTTAAATTAAATTACCTTCACTTTAAGAATTGGGTCAGGTCGGGTTTGAGTTAAACCACACCCATAACCCAAACTTCTTCTTCTTTACAACAGCAACCGTCAACAGCAGTGCAGAAGTAGGGGTTGCTGCCCGCGCGCCGCCCGACCTTGACTTCCAGTGCTCCGACCACCGACCACCGACGCCTGGCCGGTGTGACTATGGTCGGTGCCACCTCCGGTCGCCCCATCATCACCGTTCAAGCTCAAAAAGAGAGGGGGAGGGGAGAGAGAGGGGGAGGGAGAGGGAGGGGGAGAGAGAGAGAGAGAAAGAGAGAGAGAGAAAGACCACCTCTAGCCGTCGTCTCCTAGCATCGCCCGACTCCCATACCGTCACTCCGGCAGCCATCGTCGCTGTCTTGGCCCTCGCAGCCGGTCACTCTGAGAGAGAGAGAGAGAGATGGTGTTGTTGTTGTTGTTGATGATGATGTCGCTGCTCCTCTGTATGCTTCTTACTGCTGCCTGGCCTCGGGCGGCTTTCGACCACCATGGCCACCACGACCTCCTCCATCAGCCACCAGAAAGGAGGGGAATGATAGAGTGCTCCCGAGGAAGAGAGAGTTTGAGAGGGATCTGCAGGGGGAGCAAGAGTGATGAGAGAGAGAGAGAGGAGAGAAAATGCCTATTATTCGTAAATTTATTATTGTACTAATTTCTCCCAAATTCCTTGTGCTGTCGCCTCTCTTCTCCATTTCAAACTTTATCTCGGCCCTTAATCAAATCCCCTCGTGCATACCTACCCCATTCCACTAAATATATTGATTTAATAAATGGTAAAAATAAGTTAATGGATATTCTTATGTATACAAAATTTTGTATACACCAATACATATATATACATGTGGATATATACATGTATAGTAATATATTTGCATACATACCTATTTATCTATCTCCACACCATACACACACAATAATTAGAGATGTATTCTCAGAGATGTATTCTCTTAATTTAAAAGAATGAATGGTAGTGGAGTGGAAGTAGAATACTAGTTAGGGTTTGCATATATACAATTATTTATAAGTGAATACACACAATTATACACACCACCTCTCCTCTCTCTCTCTCTCTCTCTCTCTCTCTCTCTCTATATATATATATATATATATATATATATATATATATATATATATATATATATATATATATACACGCTTAATCTTTTGCATAAAATTAGTTAGGGATTATTAGTTACTTATCCAAAAATCATAACAAGATCATACTCACAATAATACCACATTAATTATAACATTATGTATACAAATCTAGAATTAGAACACTAATCCATATTAAGATAATTCTAGCATTGCATAACTTGTAATCACCATTTATTATAATTAGACTACAAAAATTTTTATTTTCCATTTCATATAAATTCCAACAATTGATTATCTCGAAAATTATTGGTTCTAATTACCAATTCTAATTACGGTGTTATCTCGAGGTCTCAATATATAATCATAGATTAACTTAATAAACTTATGACCACTAATTAAGCATTAATTAGGGTTTTTTAAATTTAGGCTGTTACATGAGGATCAAGCACTTCTATTGTTGTGTTCTTTACATTCTTCATACAAGAGTTTTAGGGGAGCTATCATCTATGGAGGCAAGTCAACTATTAAGATCAATGAGGTCAAGCAGTATCTGCTCAATAAGGACAAAAAATTGACAACTATGAGTGTCATCGCGATGATCCCGGGCAAGGTCCCTTTATAAAGGAGAAGAATAATAATGAAAGTTTCATGGGTAACCCAAAACAAAAGAATTTGGTGTGCAACTGGTGTCACAAGAAGGGGCACATTAAAGATGATTGTTGGACTAGAAAGAAGAAACAACAGATGCTAATGTCATTGAGCTGGCTGAAGGGGATGAAGATAAGTGTGACTTCTATCTGTTACAAATATATCGGTCGGTAACAAGATAGATTGATTATTGACTTTAGATATTCATAGCATATCAGTTCCAAATAGAAAGATATTCTTCTCATGCACTTAGGTTCAAGGGAGAGGTCTTCATGGAGAATTCTGCTATGAGCAGGTGATTGGCGAAGGAACAATCCAGTTTTATTTTCATGATGGATGCATTCGTCATGTTCCCGAATCAAGGTACAATCTGTAATACCCCTCTCCCGGAATACGTGCCTAGTTACGTATTCAGTCCTTTGACCGTATTTTCCGATGTACCTTCCGTATTTGACCGATTTTAATTTCAAATATCATTTTTCAATATTTTAGATTTTTGTGATTTTCTGGAATTTTCTGGAATTAAAATGAATTTCTCCAAAACCGGTGTCGGCCAGTATCGCTGACCGATTTCCGAATTTTATCTTCCAAACTGTTAGGAATTTTAGAAAGTCCTTTAGACTTTATTACTTAGAATCATACTTCCTGCTTATACTCTTTTTCTGAGAATTTTTATAAATTTATGAAAATTCTTTCGGAGTCAGTAAATAACTGATTCCGGGATTTTTAATTAAAAATCTATACAGTATTTCTTCCAACGAATTTCACCATTGGTCTTCAAATATCATTCTTGATTTTTGGTAAAATTTTCAGACCATTCCAAAATACTTGAATTTCGGGCATTTTTCCAAAATTTGCAAAATTCCTTTTCCACTTCATTTCCACCTCATTTCCCACTCACACTTCACCTAACCCCACTCACTCTCTCCCTCTCCCACAGCCGGCCAAGTGGCCAAAGAGAGGACACTCATCTCACCCCTCCTTTTGCAAGAAAACCCCTCACTTCTATCCAATTTCCAACCCCTTTACAAAATCCCAAACTATAAATTCCTATTCATTTGCAAATCACTCTTTTCTCTCTTTCACTTCCACAAGAGAAGAGAGACTCCACATTCTCCTTCTCCCTCTAGCAAAACCCTAGCTCCATGAACCCAATCTCTTCATCTCCACCTCAAGGCTTCAAGGACTTCCTCAAGGGCTTCATCTAGGGCTTCCTCAAGGACCTCATCTTCAACCATCATCCTCATCCTTGGATCAAGTCACAATTGAACCTATCCCAAGTGAGTATTTCACTCACCAAGACTTGTATTAGCCCTAGAATACTTGTATCTACACTTCTTGTACACCTAGGTCACCAAAAAACCACGAATTGAACCATCAAACACACTTCCAGAAATTCTGATCTGCTCACTGTTCTTCACAGTATTAGTCGACTCATCATAGGAACTAGTCGACTAGAACACTTAGCTGAAACTTAGTTTTCTGGAAAAACCCAGTATTAGTCGACTTGCCCCAAATATTAGTCGACTAACAAACTCTCTGGAAACCCATATTAGTCGACTCCTAAATTTACCTAGTCGACTAATCCTTCCTGGACCAGAAACCCAACTTTCTGTATCAGCAGACTTAGTCGACTTAAGTGTCCATTAGTCGACTAGAACTCCCTATTAGTCGACTAACCTTCCTACCCTAGTCGACTAACTTTCCCTGAAACAGAATTCTAACTCTCTGTATCCCAGTATTAGTCGACTAACCCTTACCCCTAGTCGACTAATCCTGACTGTGTGTCATAGTTATTTCTGTTCTGAATTTGGTTTTTATACTTGATACATGTGTATTATATCTTGCTTGTTCATGCTTCAATACTGGCTCTACATGACCTATTACTGGATGGATGTATCTCTTGTTACCTCATGATTTATTATTGCATATACTCGTTCCATGACATGTTAAACAATAATATCACCACTTATCATGCTATCCCTTAAAACTAAGCATGATACACTTGACTTTTACATAAAAAGCACCAACTTACACATGGGTCGGGGGAAATATGCGGAATATCGATATGTGTTCGTGTTTACAGTGGTATTAGGTTGTGCACTATATTTTCCGGTCTTACCTGCGGTACTCCAGGGGACCGAGGGGAGTGCTTCCTCCCTTTCCTGTTTACTGTCATGACAAGGGCATACATAAGACCCTCCTGTTAGCCTAGCGGCAGGTTCCGTCTTCAAGCAACGGAACAATACTGGGCCGTGGTCCCGGGCATGCACGGGACCCACTGTAAACATAGTTCGTCGATACAACCGCTGTTTCCAATAACAACCTTGTTTCACTAGGATATGGATCTATGTGCTCTGGGACGCTGGGTCACATAGCTAGATATCACAGTAAGCCAAGTAATAATAATAAGACGCTAATCGTAGATTTGTTGCATATGATCTTACCTTATTGAGTTTACATCGCTTGTTATTCGTTGCTATTTATTGTAACTTCATTACCTTTATTCATGATCCTTATGTCACTTGACTATCCTTTATTTGTTATTATATGTCTTGACCCTTTGGATTTGCATATTCAGATTCCGAGGCTGGGTCGAAGTGGAGCCATCCACCGAAGATCAGGCTTTCTTTAGTGAGCAGGCAGATTAGCTCCGGTCCTCGTGCCAGACTCTTCCTTTTGGTTCACGGATCTCCATCCATTTCGTGAGCACTTTTGTATTTTTGATTGTATATCGTTCATTTTGGACTTGGGTTGTGATAAAGGACACTTGTAAAGTGATTTTGCTTATCATAACTTGTATAACTTTGTATTTATATTTTGTAAGTTGGCATATGATTATACCACGCTGTGTGTGTTGTACTCTGATACTTGTTGTACTTATGCTTAGCGTATATACGTGGGGGCACCATCTGACCTACGTATATGCGTTGCAGTAACGTTCCCGTATCATTGGGATCGGGGCGTTACAGGTTGGTATCAGAGCCTAGGCTCTCAAACCTAAAAGTACAACCAAGTGGCAAATTCTAGTGATTTGCTAATGCCAACTACAATGTACAAAGTTATATAGTCCTTCTTGACTTCGTCCTTGATTCGATCCTCGTATCCTAAACTCCTTCCCTTTGTTTCCGATTCCAGATCTTATCCCTTTCGGTATGGAGAGACGTTCGGGTCGCAACAATGTCGGGCAAGTACCGAATGGACCCGTAGGAGGAGAGGGTGCTGATGTCCTGAGGATCATTCAGACTATGCTGGGAAACCAGCAACAGCAGATGGAGAATCAGCATCAGCAGACTGAGCTCCTCAGGCAGGAGTTGGCAGCTCCGAAGGAGCAAAGGCCTGGGAACGTGTCAGACTTTCGGCGGCTGCAACCGGCCGTATTCACGGGAGTCGAGAGACCATTGGAGGCTGAACAGTGGTTGACAGACACCACCGATCTGCTGAACGCCGCCAGGGTGCCTAAGGAGAACCAAGTGGAGGTTGCAAAGATACAGCTGAAGGACATAGCCAGGACTTGGTGGCTTGCGGAGGAGGCTCGCTTGAAGGAGCCTATCTCTTGGGATACGTTCTCCAAGAGCTTTTATAGCAGGTTCTTTCCCGCCACTGCTCAGAAGGACATGGAGGAGCAGTTCATCAGGCTTCAACAGGGGAACAGATCCGTAGATGAGTATGCTGCAGAATTCCTCAGGCTGAGTCGCTTCGCCCGTACATGGTGTTAGATGAAGAGAAGAGGGCAAGCAGGTTTCAGCAGGGTTTACAGATGGAGATCCAGATGTTTCTGATGCCCCAGCAGCTGAAGACCTATGCTGAGGTTCTCACCATCGCTCGAGAGGTGGAGCGTGGGTTTCAGAAGAAGCAAGAGAACCAGGCCATGAAGAGGCCGTTTGTACCGGTGGGCAGAGGAGGACCATCCAGAGCAGCGAAGGTCCAGGCCAGGCAACCATTCAGGGCAGTTCCTTACCAGGTGGCTCGACCAGGTCTTATCTGCAATTTCTGCCAGAAACCAGGACACTCTCAGCAGGATTGCCGGAGGGCAAACGGATGGTGTTTGGTGTGTGGAGCACGAGACCATGCCGTGGAGACCTGTCCGCACAGGAGAATGGGGTTTGCTAATCAAACCTTGCCGGCGCCTCAAGGGCAGAATGGACAGAGGGCACTACCAGGGCCAGTTGGGCAGAGGCACCAGGGACCTGGGATGAGGAGAGCTCTTCCCCTTCCTCCACCGCATGTTGCTCGCCCAGTGCAGAGAGGAGCCCGGACAGCAGCAGGGCGTGGTAGAGGTCAGGCCTACAACCTGACAGCAGAGGAGGCTGAGGCTTCAGAGGAGGTGATTACAGGTAACATCAGAGTTCATTCTATACCTGTTCTCGCTCTCTTCGATTCGGTGCATCCCACTGTTATATCTCCGACCATTTTGTGGCTGTTCATTCCATACCTGTTAAGGCTTTAGACCACAAGTGGGAGATAAGTACAGGGAATGGGGTAGTTGTATCTTCTAGAGTTTGTGCTGACTGTCCAGTGGAGCTTTGTGGGAAGACCTTGGCCACAGATATGCTCGTACTAGACACCAAAGGGTACGACGTAATCTTAGGCATGACCTGGCTCAGTCAGTACTATGCGGTGATCGACTGTAGAGGGAGGAAGATCAATTTCAGAATCCCGCATCAGCCGGAGTTCCAGTTCAGTGGAGAGGTGAAGCCTGCTAAGAGGGAGATTCAGATGACCACTTCGGAGGTTCTGAAGGGAGTGCCAGTGTGGGATGAGTTTCCAGAAGTCTTTGCTGAGGTCTCAGGGCTTCCACCGGAGAGGATAGTGGAGTTCTCCATTGATACAGTTCCAGGGACAGCTCCTATATCCAAGGCTCCGTACAGGATGGCACCGACGGAGTTGGAGATCTTGAAGAAGCAGCTGCAGGAGTATTCGGACAAGGGATTGATTCGGCCGAGCACTTCACCATGGGGAGCTCCAGTGCTCTTGGCGAATAAGAAGGATGGTGGTAAGAGGCTTTGTATTGATTATAGGGAGTTGAACAAGGTCACCATCAAGAACAAGTATCCCTTGCCCCGGATTGATGATTTGTTTGATCAGCTCCATGGAGCCCGTGTATTTTCTAAGTTAGATTTGCAGTCGGGTTACCATCAGCTGAGGGTGAAGAAGGAGGATGTTCCGAAGACGGCATTCAGGACCCGTTATGGCCACTATGAATTTCTAGTTATGCCTTTCGGAGTCACCAATGCCCCTGCGGTTTTCATGGATTTGATGAACCGAGTGTTCTCGCCCTACTTGGATCAGTTCGTTGTTGTTTTCATTGATGACATCTTGATCTATTCCAGGAACAACAAGGAGCATGCAGAGCACTTGAGGATTGTGTTGCAGACCCTCCAGCAGGAGCAGCTTCATGCCAAGAGGAGCAAGTGTGAATTCTGGTTGGACCGCATAGCTTTCCTTGGACACATAGTTTCAGCAGAAGGAATTTCAGTTGATCCTAGTAAAGTCCAGGCAGTGAAGGATTGGCCAGTTCCGGAGACGGTGACTGAGATAAAGAGCTTTCTTGGACTAGCCGGATATTACAGGCGCTTTGTCCAGGATTTCTCTAGACTTGCAGCTCCGTTGACCAGGCTCACCAGAAAAGGGGAGAGATTCATATGGACGGAAGAATGTGATGCAGCATTTGAGCAGTTGAAGCAGAGGCTTATCACAGCTCCAATCTTGAGGACTCCTTCAGGAAGAGGAGGGATGGTCATTTTCTGTGATGCATCAGGTAAAGGCCTGGGGTGTGTGCTTATGCAACATGATCATGTTATAGCATATGCATCTAGGCAGTTGAAGCCTCATGAGAGGAATTACCCAACTCATGACTTGGAGCTGGCAGCTGTGATATTTGCTTTGAAGATCTGGAGACACTACCTTCTGGGAGACAAAGTGTTGATATACACAGATCACAAGAGCCTCAAGTATATTTTCTCACAGAAGGAGTTGAATATGAGGCAGAGGAGGTGGTTGGAGCTTATGGCGGACTATGATATTGACTTGCAGTATCATCCAGGCAAAGTCAATACCGTTCCTGATGCACTGAGCAGGATGCCGGAGAACAGAGTGCTAGTCCACCTCACGCAGCAGAGGGAGTTGATTCAGGAGTTCATCAGATTGGATTTGATGTTAGTGCAAGGGGGTGATAAGGCCCGGCAGTTCATGGTTTTACAGATCCAGTCATCATTGATTGAGGAGATCAAGGGAGCTCAGATGGAGGACCCCAGATTGCAGACATTCAGAGCTCAGGCGGAGGCTGGATTGAGGACTGATATCAGTATTCGTCCAGATGGTGCATTGTATTTTGGAGATAGACTTTGTGTTCCCCGAGGAGAAGTCAGACAGAAGATTTTGGAGGAAGCACACAGTTCAGCTTATTCTATACATCCAGGAGGAAACAAGATGTACCAGGATCTGAAGAAGCACTTTTGGTGGAATGCCATGAAGAGGGAGATAGCCCAGTTTGTTGCTAAGTGCTTGGTTTGCCAGCAGATAAAGATCGAGCATCAGAGACCAGCTGGACTTCTTCAACCTTTGCTGATACCCGAGTGGAAATGGGAGCACATCACCATGGACTTCGTGACGGCATTGCCTCGGAGTCCCAGGGGTAATAATGCGGTGTGGGTGATAGTTGATCGCCTCACCAAGTCAGCTCACTTCATACCATTCAGGGTAGGCCAGTCAACAGAGGTTCTGGCAGATAAGTATATGAAGGAGGTGGTTCGTCTGCATGGAGTTCCAGTTAGTATTGTGTCAGATAGAGACACCAGATTCAGATCTCATTTCTGGAAGAGTCTCCAAGAAAGTCTGGGAACTCGTCTGAAATTCAGTACTTCTTATCATCCTCAGACAGACGGACAATCTGAGAGGACTATCCAGATCCTTGAAGATATGTTGAGGGCTTGCATGATTGACTTTGGGGGATCTTGGGAAGACCATCTTCACTTGGCTGAGTTTTCATATAACAACAGCTACCAGGCAAGTATTAAGATGGCACCTTTTGAGGCATTGTATGGTAGGAAGTGCCGATCACCGATTTGTTGGGATGAAGTCGTGAGAGGAGTCTTTGGGACCAGAGATTCTGATGCAGACTACAGAGAAAATCAGGGTATCAGAAATCATCTCAGGGCTGCTCAGAGTAGGCAGAAGAGTTGGGCAGACACTCGGAGAAGGCCATTGGAGTTCCAGGTTGGAGATCATGTCTTCTTGAGGATATCACCTACCAGAGGAGTGATCCGGTTCGGTGCTCGTGGAAAGCTGAGTTCAAGGTATATTGGCCCATTCGAGATCCTGGATCGTGTGGGAGATGTGTCCTATAGGTTGGCATTACCGCCTTCTTTGGACGGGGTGCATAATGTCTTCCACGTGTCTCAGTTGAGGAAGTATGTCAGGGATGACAGCCATATTCTGGATCATTCCGAGCTGGAGCTACAACCTGATTTATCATACCAAGAGCAGCCGTTGGCCATTCTGGATAGGAGTGTCAAGACACTGAAGAACAGAGCTATTCCATTGGTATTGGTGTCATGGAACAGGCATGCGCCAGGAGAGGCCACTTGGGAGCGTGAGGACGTTATCCGGGATCGTTATCCTCATCTTTTCACATCTTGATTGGGTAAGACTCTTTTCTTCTACTCTTCCTTGCCGTTATCTTTCCTTATATCCATATCTATCCGTTGCTTTTCCTGTTATCTTACACCTTATGAAATTTCGAGGACGAATTTTTTGTAAGGTGGGTAGATTGTAATACCCCTCTCCCGGAATACGTGCCTAGTTACGTATTCAGTCCTTTGACCGTATTTTCCGATGTACCTTCCGTATTTGACCGATTTTAATTTCAAATATCATTTTCAATATTTTAGATTTTTGTGATTTTCTGGAATTTTCTGGAATTAAAATGAATTTCTCCAAAACCGGTGTCGGCCAGTATCGCTGACCGATTTCCGAATTTTATCTTCCAAACTGTTAGGATTTTTAGAAAGTCCTTTAGACTTTATTGCTTAGAATCATACTTCCTGCTTATACTCTTTTTCTGAGAATTTTATAAATTTATGAAAATTCTTTCGGAGTCGGTAAATAACTGATTCCGGGATTTTTAATTAAAAATCTATACAGTATTTCTTCCAACGAATTTCACCATTGGTCTTCAAATATCATTCTTGATTTTTGGTAAAATTTTCAGACCATTCCAAAATACTTGAATTTCGGGCATTTTTCCAAAATTTGCAAAATTCCTTTTCCACTTCATTTCCACCTCATTTCCCACTCACACTTCACCTAACCCCACTCACTCTCTCCCTCTCCCACAGCCGCCAAGTGGCCAAAGAGAGGACACTCATCTCACCCCTCCTTTTGCAAGAAAACCCCTCACTTCTATCCAATTTCCAACCCCTTTACAAAAATCCCAAACTATAAATTCCTATTCATTTGCAAATCACTCTTTTTCTCTCTTTCACTTCCACAAGAGAAGAGAGACTCCACATTCTCCTTCTCCCTCTAGCAAAACCCTAGCTCCATGAACCCAATCTCTTCATCTCCACCTCAGGCTTCAAGGACTTCCTCAAGGGCTTCATCTAGGGCTTCCTCAAGGACCTCATCTTCAACCATCATCCTCATCCTTGGATCAAGTCACAATTGAACCTATCCCAAGTGAGTATTTCACTCACCAAGACTTGTATTAGCCCTAGAATACTTGTATCTACACTTCTTGTACACCTAGGTCACCAAAAAACCACGAATTGAACCATCAAACACACTTCCAGAAATTCTGATCTGCTCACTGTTCTTCACAGTATTAGTCGACTCATCATAGGAACTAGTCGACTAGAACACTTAGCTGAAACTTAGTTTTCTGGAAAAACCCAGTATTAGTCGACTTGCCCCAAATATTAGTCGACTAACAAACTCTCTGGAAACCCATATTAGTCGACTCCTAAATTTACCTAGTCGACTAATCCTTCCTGGACCAGAAACCCAACTTTCTGTATCAGCAGACTTAGTCGACTTAAGTGTCCATTAGTCGACTAGAACTCCCTATTAGTCGACTAACCTTCCTACCCTAGTCGACTAACTTTCCCTGAAACAGAATTCTAACTCTCTGTATCCCAGTATTAGTCGACTAACCCTTACCCCTAGTCGACTAATCCTGACTGTGTGTCATAGTTAATTTCTGTTCTGAATTTGGTTTTTATACTTGATACATGTGTATTATATCTTGCTTGTTCATGCTTCAATACTGGCTCTACATGACCTATTACTGGATGGATGTATCTCTGTTACCTCATGATTTATTATTGCATATACTCGTTCCATGACATGTTAAACAATAATATCACCACTTATCATGCTATCCCTTAAAACTAAGCATGATACACTTGACTTTTACATAAAAAGCACCAACTTACACATGGGTCGGGGGAAATATGCGGAATATCGATATGTGTTCGTGTTTACAGTGGTATTAGGTTGTGCACTATATTTTCCGGTCTTACCTGCGGTACTCCAGGGGACCGAGGGGAGTGCTTCCTCCCTTTCCTGTTTACTGTCATGACAAGGGCATACATAAGACCCTCCTGTTAGCCTAGCGGCAGGTTCCGTCTTCAAGCAACGGAACAATACTGGGCCGTGGTCCCGGGCATGCACGGGACCCACTGTAAACATAGTTCGTCGATACAACCGCTGTTTCCAATAACAACCTTGTTTCACTAGGATATGGATCTATGTGCTCTGGGACGCTGGGTCACATAGCTAGATATCACAGTAAGCCAAGTAATAATAATAAGACGCTAATCGTAGATTTGTTGCATATGATCTTACCTTATTGAGTTTACATCGCTTGTTATTCGTTGCTATTTATTGTAACTTCATTACCTTTATTCATGATCCTTATGTCACTTGACTATCCTTTATTTGTTATTATATGTCTTGACCCTTTGGATTTGCATATTCAGATTCCGAGGCCTGGGTCGAAGTGGAGCCATCCACCGAAGATCAGGCTTTCTTTAGTGAGCAGGCAGATTAGCTCCGGTCCTCGTGCCAGACTCTTCCTTTTGGTTCACGGGATCTCCATCATTTCGTGAGCACTTTTGTATTTTTGATTGTATATCGTTCATTTTGGACTTGGGTTGTGATAAAGGACACTTGTAAAGTGATTTTGCTTATCATAACTTGTATAACTTTGTATTTATATTTTGTAAGTTGGCATATGATTATACCACGCTGTGTGTGTTGTACTCTGATACTTGTTGTACTTATGCTTAGCGTATATACGTGGGGGCACCATCTGACCTACGTATATGCGTTGCAGTAACGTTCCCGTATCATTGGGATCGGGGCGTTACACAATCTCATCTCTCTTGGAGCTCTACATGAAGAAGGATTCAATTTCAGTTCTGAAGGTGATCTTATGGATGTTTTTAAAGATGCCCATGTGAAGTTTCACGCTGAACGTATTGGTAACATTTACATGCTGTGAAATTCAGAGGTTACAGTTGGTGGATTGTGGTTATCCTCGGCTTTAAGATCTGAGGTTATGGAACAATCAGAGAGTACGATGGTTTCGAGCTCGGATGTTCAGTCTTACCCCAAGGCAGATTGGCACTAGGCGGCGCACAACAAGAAAATCCAGATCGTTACTCCCATTGTAGAGCAAATTCTCATAAATTCTGTATGGATTAAGGAGATTGTTGGATGATCAAGTTCAAGTCGAGCCTGAACTTGTTCGATCTAATCAAGTTGTAAACCCTATGAGGGAGTTATTGACAAGCGGGAGTGAGATGGAGATGAAGTCAAGAGTTGTTCAATTGTGCATTAATGTGAGCAAATGGAGCATGGTGGCTATTCTCAGACTTGGATGTATTTAAGTTAAGGGGAAGATTGTTAGAATTGTGACTAGAATACATTGTGAAGGTAGATGAAGCTTCAGAGATCAAAATCGAATATGCACAAGGAGTTGTGCATAGGATAAGTCGACTTATACAGCCGATTTATAATCAGGTTAGTTGACTTATGCATACAGCATAAGTCGACTGGTATTGCAACAGAAAGTGAGAATCTTAGGTTAGTCGATTGATACATCAGTATAGTTGACTAATAGTGATTCTGGCAGTTTCACTTTCAGGTTCTGTTTCCAGTTTGAGTTGAATTCGAGTTTTCTTTTCCTCTGAGGCAATGTTGTTCGTATTGATGGAGTTTGTGTAGGACTAGGATGGTTCCATGGTCTATAAATAATTCTTTGGAGGTGACGTTTAATGTATGAGAGAAAAATAAGAAAAAGTGAGAGATTTGTGAGGGAACTTTTAGCCATAAGGGTTCACTGTTTTAGGAGAACATCAAAGGGCATGTAAACTTCTTAGCGAAAAGTGTAAGTGTTTCTTATTGTGTCTCTCAAAATTTAATAAAGTTTATCCCCCTTCTCCCGTGGACGTACACACGATCTGTTTGATCGGTGAAAGCACGTTAAATTGTGCGTTGACTTTCTTTACTTCGAAATATCTTCTTCTTCACGTTACACGACGATCCGACCTTTCTTTCTGTTGCGCCGATCCCAACAAATTGTGTCATCACAAACTAACAAGTTTGACGATTACTGGGTCTACATCGATGGGATGGTTCCTACGAGTTGATAGGTAGACCTCATGTCTATAGGCCTCTGGGGTTTATCGATGACCTTGGGCACTTGGCGATGTAAAGATCTTAAGACAAACCTGTATCAATACTCGTATCATTTCACCCCCTTATTTTCTCCTATTTTTTATTGTCCCAGAGTACCACCCTAGTACAAACTCAACTTTTTTATTCCCGTACTTTCTTCAAATGAAAAAAAAACATTTTTATTTCCCCATTATTCCACTTTCTCCTTTCAATTTTTCCACTATGTATTTTATATCCAAGAATGGACACAAAAGTCTACTTAAAATCAATAAATGGAGGGACTTAAAATCAATAAATGGGGGGGGGGGGGGGGGGGGTTGGGGGGGGGGGGTGGGGAGCTTAAGATTCTATTCTCTGCAATCATAACACTAATTAAGATGACTTTAATACCAACCATCATCTCCCTAATGACTGAAACTTTCCACCAACTAACCATGAACACTGCGTTTCAATGGCCCCAATTAAAATAATTAATCTTTAGCCCAAATCTAGAGTTTGCTAATATTTTCCAAACAAAGAGGCCACTGCCCTCCAATAGACTGATGTCTCTGATTCCTTTTGCCTTCATCTCTGCACTGGAAAATGGGACCACATGATGATGAACATCCCTGACCCTAATTTTTGTCACAAAAACTATAGAAAAGAATGTCAAATCTTAGGTCGATCTCTATTATTATTCTGTGCTCAATTCAGAGTGACTGGGGCCCAAAATCAGGGATCTAGTTGGGTGCGTTTCATGGTTTGCTTAAATTTTGATGAAAAATGATTCAAATTTTGAAACGCTCTCATAATATAATACAATTGTTTTTATCCAAAGTTGGGCACTGTTATGTGAGGGACAGCTCAGCATGGACTAGTTCCAGTAGGGGTAGAATTAAAATATTTTTTTATACAGGGGGTAAATAGTAAAGTAACTGTAGCTCAATTTCTACTTTTTATTTTCGTCAAAAACTGTGCATCTTAAACAAAAGTCTCTAAAAGCAGTTAAAGTCACAGTTGACAGGGACAAAAGACACGAGACTTCCAGAACCCAAAAATACTGGAAAATATTATTTTTTCTCATATACTGAGCCCTTAAAAAGAGCTACTAAAATTCCTGGGAAGCTTGTCTGGTTACAGGGAAGTAGGAAAGTGATAAAAATTCATTTCTCATTTTTCTTATTTATTTTGAATCAAAAAAGAAAAATAATCTTTTTTTTTTCTTTTTACACCTCTATTTTGCACTATCATTTTCTCACTTTAAGGGTGCTACAGTTAATTTGTAGTCATGTAAATTTACTTGTAATAAGTTGTAACTCAAAACAGTTAATTTTTGTGTCATGTAAATCTCATGTGCAGTTCAATTATAGTCCTAAAAAGTCTCTTCAAAATTAATTTTTAATTTATTATTATTTTATGGTTACTTTTATGATCAACTGTTCCACTTTCACATTCACATTACTAACCAAACACCGAAAAACACAATATACTTTTTCACTTACTCTTCTATTTACAACCAAACCTCAGAAATTGGCATTATATAAATCCCAATTTCCCATTACACTTCAACGTTTCCAATCATCATTTCCCACTTACACTTTTTCTCCCACTTCCATCAAAACCAAACATGCCCTAATTAAATTTCTACCACAGTTATTTTTTTACTCCCAAAAATTAAATTTTAGGCCCCTAAATAATTTTAAAAGGGCCTTTTTTAAATCTTGTTTTAATATTAATTTCAAAAAAAAACCTCCCAAAAAGTATTTACCAAATCAACCTATGACAGGCCACGTCGGCGCTCAACGGCCTTGCGTTGCCAACGTGGCCCTGGGAAGTCACGGATCAGTTATTTTTAGGTATGAGTTGGCGAACTAGGACTCAAAAATAGCTAAATGTTTGGTCTGAGTTTGACGGACCTAGACCTAAAATAGCTATAATTTGTGTTCAGGTTCGCTAAACTTGAACACAACCTCAAAAAACAGAAAAAAATAACTGATAACTTTTATGTTTTGATTATTTCGGGAACCTCGACGGTGGAGATCGCGGGCAACAGCAGGGAAGATCGGCATAGCAGTGAGCGGAGTGGCGAAAAGAAGGAATTTTGAGGTTGAGGGGAGAGAAGTGGAGCAACGACGGTGAAGGAAGAGGGGAGGGGAGTGAGAGGCGAGGGGGAGAGAGATCTGAGAAATCTTTACACGCTTTTTGTACTTGCGCCCATCACCATCCTCCTTCAATCTCTCATCATCAACCGAACAATTCCCAATTCGAATCCCATTCAAGTTCAATCCCTCACTCTTATCCTTCAACTCGACCTCAATCCTCCTCTCAACCTCAATCCTCCTCTCGACCACTGCCAATTCGATCCCCAGCCTCGTAACCCCCTTCTCTAGGTCTCAATCTCCATCGCCACATGTTGGTTGTATTCTGTATTTTCTAGAATTTCAGGTATTATAACTTGCTATTTTAAAATATGAACATGCATAACTCTATATTGCAATAAATATCTATCTAAATAAAGAAAAATAAGAGAAAGAAGTTTCTGGCTTGTGACGGAGTAGTCGTGCAAGAACACTGCCCGAGAAGACTAAGACCCTCCCAATCGCTCGGGTGCTGAAACAGTCACTGTCAACTAGCGGTAAAGGCCCCCCGGAAAGTACCAGCACCCAGCTCGAGCGTAAGCCAAGGTCTCTGCTCAGACAGGGATTGGATCAGTTGCCCATAAAATCAATGTAAACTAATAAAGATTTAAGAGTAAGAAGAGCTTCACCAACTGCAAGATGTGTGCCAGAGAGAAGCTTAAGAAGGAGAAGAGAGAATAGCTCTTCGTTGTGTTTGTTTCTGAATTGGAAGGCTCTATTTATAGCATTAAAGTTACAACAACAAAATCTCGAGATATGTAGTAACGGGAGAATGGTTGCACTCGTCAGCGGACCTCGAGATCTGAAAGCAGCCAGATCGAAAATAAGTCAAAATGTTTCAATTAACGAAGGAGAAAAGGAAATAAAAAACAAATATGAGCTCGCTCATGCACATGAACGCGGTATAGCGTGCATGCGCTGGCATGGCTAGGTGCGGCACACGCGCGTGTGCGGTTAACCAATCTCATAACATATAACTCATAACAAGTAGGGTGAGAAAGGATTGGTATATAAATAACTTTCCTTCCCATATCCTATCCCCTGTAGGACTAAACATATAAGCTAAAATGAACATTATTGAGAAAATCAAGCTTTCCCACGGATTAATGTTCACTTAACCCCAACAGTTCCCCCTAAATGCTTGTATTTCAGAGAAGACAATTAATAAATATCATAAACATAAAATATAAACAAAGGTTAGGTCAAGCTCATACTATGGATTCGGGATAGGTGCCTTGCGGTTTTGAACCTACCCTTAATGAATTCATCGCAACATAAGAGCATAATGAACTACGCCTTGAATTAAGCATTTTTATTAGATATTGACAAAAGACACACACAATAACTCCTCATCTATTGAGCGAGATGATTGAACATTAATGACCAAGCTCATAATAACTGACTCTTGAGAGTTTTTAGGGGGCAACCATGCCCTCCAATCCCGGCCATCATGATTCCTCTCATGCAGGTAAGTCCCCCAAGGATATTACAATTGGATATTATACTCTCTACAGTTTGTGTATTGGACTTATTAAGAGTTAAACTCAAACTAATCAATTGTATTGAGCATCATCATCATAGAGAAGGGTTGTAGATAGACATGCTACAAATAGGATATAAATATACCCGGTTAATGCTTCATATAAGTATCACCAGTCTAACTTGTTTCTATCACATTGAACATATTTCATGTGGATAGCTCTCCAATCAAGAAGGTTGGGTTCCTATTGTCAGCGATCTCATCTATGGGCTTAACCCCATCTCCTTAGATGTATCTAAGATCACATTCCTAGAATGACCCTTTGTTAATGGGTCAGCAACATTCTTTTCTGACTTTAGAAATTCAGAATTATAGTTTTTCCCATTAGGAGTTTAACTGATTTGAGTCTGATTTGAATATATATGTTTAGTTTTTTTATTGACATTAACTTGCGTCAGTAACTCAATGGTGGGTCAGTGTTAGTATGGATAGAGATATGAGTACACATTTAGGCACGATGGGAAATTCAGGGATTGTATCTTTTAACCATTCAGCTTTTGAGCAAGTAATATCTAGAGCAATGAGCTCGACCTCCATGGTGCTCCTGGCAATCACTGTTTATTTGAAAGATTTTTAGGATACATTTACATCACCAAACATGAATACAAATTCAATAGTAGGCTTCACATTGTTGGAATCAATAATCCAGTTGTCATCACTATATCCCTCTGTAGCATCATGATATCCAGTGTAAGTCAAATAATAATCAATAGTACCTCTCAAATATCTGAATATTCTTTCTAAAACAGTCCAGTGTTCTTTGTTAGGGTTAATAGTGTATCTATTTAGTTTACCAGTGCATAAGCTATATCAAGTCTTGTTATATTGGACACATACAGAAGTGAACCTATTAGTTGAGAGTATTTATGTTGAGAGAATGGATCACCCATATTCTTCTTTAATGCAATTGAAGAGCCATAGGGTGTAGAAAAATATTTACATTTGTAGAAATAAAATTTATATAACAATTCTTAATGTTGTTGGATAGACTTAAGAAAATTAATTTAGGGCCCATGGATATCTTCATTCCCAGATCATATATGCAGGTCCCAGATTTTCATGTCAAAGTTTTGAGATAGATAATCATTGACCTATAAAATCGCCTTAAGTGACGTTCCAAAGTTAAGAATGTCATATACATAGAGACAAAGGATGAGGTAGTCATTATATATTACTTTCGAATAGATACACTTATCATGTTCATTGATAGTGAATCTGAAATGTATAATGACTTTGTTGAATTTCTGATGTCATTGCTTTGGTGTTTGTTTTAACCCATATAAAGACTTCACCAGTTTGCAGATTTTCTTTTCCTAGCCCTTGGCTATGAACCCTTATGGTTGGTTCATGTAAATCTCTTCCTCGAGAGCGCCATTCAGAAAAGTTGTCTTGGCATTCATTTAGTGTATTATCAATTTATGGACCGAAGCTAATGCCAAAGATCTCTGATAGTAAAGATCCATACGACAAGAGAGTAGATGTTGAAGAAATCAATACTTTTTTGTTGGGTGTAATGCTTGGCAACTAATCTTTCTTTGTATTTGTCAATAGTGCCATTAGGTCTGAGTTTTTTTTTGGATATCCATTTGAATCTACATGTTTGCATCTCGTAATTAAATTAGTGAGAATCCATATATTATTTTTTCATTATTGATTTAATCTCACTGTTAATGGCTTCTTTCCAGAAAGAAGATTCAGAAGAGTACATTGATTCCTTAAAGGAGCTAGAATCATCTTCAATAAGTTTGGTAAAGAAATCTTCTCTAAAGTTCCTTAGAATCTTAGTTCTTTTGCTCCTCTTTGGTTCTGTGTCAGTGGGTGAAGCAGAATTCGATGAAAGAATGTCAAAGGTAGAAAGATTATTATGGACTCTAGATTTGAAAGAAAAGATATTTTTAAAGTATACATCATCTCTAGCTTTATTAATTGTGTTGTTGGATATTTCACTAATATCTGAGTTAGCCACTAAGAAACGATTAACATTACTATCTAGTGCATATCCAATGAACACAACATCAACTGTTTTGGGGCCAAGTTTCCTTTTCTTAGTTTTAAGTATTGAAACCTTACTCAAGCAACTCCTAGCATTGAAGATATTGTGCGCACCGACAACAACCAATAGAGAATCCAACAATCTCAACCACAAGAACACCCAAATCACAAAAATCACAAGAGAAGAACACACAATCACAAACACACGATTTAACGAGGTTCGGCCTGAATGCCTACGTCCTCGGGCAATCAATGGAGAGATTATTACTTTTTAAGGAGGATTATAACTTGCTAGCAACCTCTTTGAATGCAAGAGAGATGCAGCCTTTCTTTTCCCGCAGCCTTTGTGATTGCTTACAAACCCTAGAAACCAAAACAGCCTTACATACCCAAATCTGCGGAGCAGCAGTTTTCCGCCCAGACCCGACTGTCGGTCGACAGGACCGGTCGACCGACATCCTCTTCTCCTCTTCCGGTCGACCGAGCGGTCGACCCAGAAAACCCGAGAGTTTGGGTTATTTACAGTCAGGCTTCTCGGTCGACCGGCCGGTCGACCGCTGCCTGGCCTGTGCACGTCGTGCACGTCGGTCGACCGGACCGGTCGACCGAACCCTGCCAGATACTGCTGCTGCTGCTCTTTTCTGCTGCTGTTCACTTTGCCTTCCGTCGTCGACTTCCTTGGCGATCTCCTCGACGCGACCCATGGCAATCCAGCAATCCAGTCAGCTTCCTAGGTAATAATCTCTCTCTTTCCAACAATTCTCCACCTCGGCGAAGATTTCCAAATCTGAGCCGAACTCCAACGAATCCCAGTCCATCACCTGGCGAAATCGACACACGATCTCGGCGAAATCGACACAATATCTCGGCTTGCGCGCACCGGTCGAAATCGACACACAATCTCGGCGAAATCGACACACGATCTCGGCTTGGAATCTTTAGCTCATCTATTCCTGAAAACATCGCACATGCCTTCCCTTGCACTTCACCTTAGGAGAATTTCCATACATGCCGATCACCAACATGGCTTTTACTTCGCAACTTCACGACCTCACGAAGACTTCCTTATGAGCCAACACTGACTCTCCACTGATTAGCTCTATCTAGTCTACCTGTCTTCCACTGACGGTCCAACCAAGTCTGCGTAGAACACACCAAACATCATCGGCTTCAACTGGATGCACACCACTCCTCATGCAAGCTCAACATCTTCTAACCGGAAGATAACCTGTTCATCGAGATCACAACACCTCACCTCTCCGTGAAGTCCAACTGGCCACAACGCTTCACCTCTACGTGAAGCCTCTCCACCTCTACGTGAAGCTCCAAACGGCCACACCTCTTCACCTCTACGTGAAGATCCAAACAGCTTCTCGAGAACCCAAATAGCTTCATAAGAGTTGCATCACCAAATGGCTGCGCCTTTAGGCTGCCTACGTACCTTTGCCCAAAAGGATCAAGCCAACCGTAGTTCATTAAAATGAGCTTCAGCAAGCTCAAATAATGGTACCTGTATCTGCAGCAGTGAACCTGTCAGACTGAGTCATATGAACCTCTTCCCGACCATCATGGAGAGCAACGGCCTTCAACTTGAGCTTGTCGATATCACAAGCTTGAGATCCATGCTTCTTTAACCACGAGCGTGGTTTCACCTTGGTTCCAATGGCTGCAAATAACTCGACATCCTCAACAATGTCGTCAACCTGTTCAGCATCACCTTTGGTATCATGAACTCCACCCGGTGTCACCTCCGCTGAAGTATCCTTTGATGCCGAACCAACTGAAGATGATGGAGTTGCATCAATCTCCACCCGCTGCAATCCTTCCTTGGTCTCTGTCCTCTCTACCTGCTGAGAGACAGTGGACTTCACTACTGAAGCCTCTCCAAATATGACATGTCTGTCATGATTTTCTTGTCTTCGGGATCCCACAACCTGTAGCTGTTTCCCTTGACGCCCAAGTAGACAAACCTCTTTGCCCGCGGATTCACCTTGCCACTCTTGGCACTGAAGTAAGCCGGACTTTCAAATTCCCGCAGCATACCATGATCTTGAGCAAATTTTCCAGACCAAGTTCCCAATGGAGCTTTACTTCCTATTGCAGTCGATCTGTTCCTGAGATGGCTAGCATACTCAGTCGCCTCAGTCCAAAGCGACTTGTCCAATCCTGAATTAGACAATAACTTCCGAACCTCCTCCAGCAAGGAACGGACTATCTTTTTAGCCAACCCATCTGTACCTGTTGAGAAGTGAGTAGTAATCCCTGTGTTCTGGCCAAACTGTAGGAATTGGTCAATGTCTATTCCAACATTACCGATGTAGAGCTCCTTTATCTTCCTTCCTATCTGCCTCTCCATTTTTCTTCTCCACTTCCTCAACACATCTAGGGCTTCACCCCTTTGTCTCATTGGATATATCCAAACTGCCTAGATGAATCATTAATAAACGAGACAAAGTACCTGTGACCTCCAAGCGATGCCGTCTTAGCAGGTCCCCATACGCTCATGTGAACACAATCAAGAAGACATTCATTGTGGTGAGTACTGGTGCTGAATCTCACCGTCTTCTTATCCAGAACGCTGTGTCCACCTTCCAAATTGCAGGTAGCAGCACCTTCCATGGATTCCTTCTTTGCAGGAGCTTGCAAAGACCTTCCATCTTCGTGTCCGACCTTTCCCTGCAAGTCCTCCGGGCCAGCATCATCTGATGAACTTGAAGTCTCCACCTGATCTGTAATCGTACTACCCTTCAAGTAGTAGAGATTGCCTCGGCAGACGCCCTTCATCACCACCATCGAGCCCTTGATCATCCTAAGATCGCCATCTCGAATAGATATCACCATGCCCGATGCTTCCAAAGTTCCCAAGGAGATTAGATTTCTCTTCATCTGAGGTACATACCTCACACCTGTCAACTCCCTTACTATCCCATCAAATATCCTGATTCGGATTGTACCTACACCCTCCACGCTACATGGGTGATCGTCGCCCATAACGACCGAACACCCCTCCAGCTGCTCAAAGTTAGAAAACCAGCCCCGATTAGGGCACGCATGGTATGTTGTACCTGTATCCAGAATCCACTCATCTTTCCATGAGTTACCAATAATGGGAGAACTGACTGAAAACGAGAAACCTGACGAGTCCGAATCTGCTCCATCCGCCTGTGACCTGCTCCTCTGAGTATTCGTCACTTTTGCAAGATTTGTTTCAGCCTTCGACTCCTTCTTCTTCCCCTTGAACTTTGGACAGTCCACTTTCCAGTGCCCTATCTCTCGGCAGAAAATGCACTGATCCTTCCTCAGATCCCTATAGCCCGACCTCGACTTTGATCTTCCTCTCACCTCCTTGCCCTTCCGCGATGAACCTCTGCTTCTTACTTCCAAAGCCTCCGCCACTGAGCTCGACTGAGAAGGATGCATCTCCTTCTTCCTTGTCTCATAACTCATCAGTGCAGATGACACTTCATCATACACCAAGGTCTGCCTTCCATTGATAAACGTCATAGTGAATGTCTCATACTCCTCCGGTGGGAGTGAGTTCAGAAGAATGACTGCCTTGTCTTCCTCTCCTACCACGACATCTACGTTTATCAAATCTGTAAGAAGCTTTGTGAATCGGTTGATGTGCTCATTTACTGTGCTCCCCTTCTTCATCCTGAACTGATACAGCTTACTCTTAAGCTGCAACATGGACTCTACACTCTTCTTCAGGTACTTCTTTTCAAGGGTTTCCCACAGTTTCTTTGCTGACGTCTCATGTTGCACAAGGTATTTTATGTCTTGTGACAAGCATGAACGTATCAAGCCACATGCCGATCTGTTCATCTTCGCCCACTCTTCATCAGTGGTAGTGTTCTTCTTCCTCTCCAATAGGAGAGTGTCTTTGAAGTTTGATGCATTCAGCGCATCCATAACCTCACATCTCCACATGCCGAAATTGTTAGTCCCATTAAACTTAACAACTTCAATCCTTGGGTGATTGTTCATTGCCTTAACAGATGCAGTTACTTCTGCCATTGAGATTTCCCTGATCCTCTATCTACGCGGAAGATCAACTACCTTGAAATAGATCTGTACACAGATAAAAATATGATTTTTACCTGTCCCACGAAACCCTAGATCGAGTTTCTCACCAGATCTACGCCACGACGGATTCAACGAGCCCTCCTTGAGTCCTTCTGAGATCGACACACGATCTCCTCGAACACCCAATACCTCAGATCTGAGATCGACACACGATCTCCACCGGATCCGATCTCGAGCCCTCCGAATCCTCAGAAATCCCAAGTGCAACCTGGAAGCTCTGATACCACTTGTTGTGCGCACCGACAACAACCAATAGAGGATCTAACAGATCTCAACCACAAAGAACACCCAAATCACAGAAATCACAAGAGAAGAACACACAATCACAAAACACACGATTTAACGAGGTTCGGCCTGAATGCCTACGTCCTCGGGGCAATCAATGGAGAGATTATTACTTTTTAAGGAGGATTACAACTTGCTAGCAACCTCTTTGAATGCAAGAGAGATGCAGCCTTTCTTTTCCCGCAGCCTTTGTGATTGCTTACAAACCCTAGAAACCAAAACAGCCTTAAATACCCAAATCTGCGGAGCAGCAGTTTTTCGCCCAGACCCGACTGTCGGTCGACAGGACCGGTCAACCGACATCCTCTTCTCCTCTTCCGGTCGACCGAGCGGTCGACCCAGAAAACCCGAGAGTTTGGGTTGTTTACAGTCAGGCTTCTCGGTCGACCGGCCGGTCGACCACTGCCTGGCCTGTGCACGTCGTGCACGTCGGTCGACCGGACCGGTCGACCGAACCCTGCCAGATACTGCTGCTGCTGTTTTCTGCTGCTGTTCACTTTGCCTTCCGCCGTCGACTTCCTTGGCGATCTCCTCGACGCGACCCATGGCAATCCAGCAATCCAGTCAGCTTCCTAGGTAATAATCTCTTTCTTTCCAACAGAAGAAATAATGTTAGGAGTTCTATCCTTCCAATATCACAGAGAGTAATGTCAGAGTCTTTTTGGGGAACCCTGTTGATGATATAGCAAGCAGATAGAGAGCAGTATTCTAAAAAAAATTTAACCGGCAGCTTAAATGTTTTCAGCCTGAAACTAAACAGAACTTGAAAAAAGCGGTTAGATTACTCGGCCAGATGATTAATTCGCTTTAGCGACGATTAAGCGTCTAATCGGTGACTAATTAGCGTCCGTTTAAATGTTATTTAATCATTTTCAAAATGGATTTGAATTTTGAACCCATTAAGCTAATTGAACTCAAACCCGATCAATTATTACTTTTCTAAATGGAGGTACATTAATGTATTTTGAACTGATTGACATTATTAATTTTTAAATTCCTCTTAGTACTAGCAATTTAATTTTTCAAGTTCTGTTTGTTAGATCTTTTATGATTTTTTTTGAGAGTGTATAGAATTCATATTTACATGTTTTAAGTATTATAATTTTATTATATATTAAAATAATAATAAAATATGTAATCTGTTTAGTCACCGTTTAAACCGTTTAAACATTATGCGCTCTCGGACCGCATGCATACTGAAACTGTTTTTTAGAACATTGTAGAAGAGTTTCACCCCAAGATTTTCTGGTGCATCAGAACTGAGTAACATACAGTTCATCATGTGCCTGAGTGTTCTATTTTTCCTTTCAGTAATACCATTGGACTGTGGTGTGTAAGGACCAGTCATCTCATGAATAATGTCATGCTCTTGGCTACTTTTAGTCATTTTGTTTGAGGTGTATTCCCCATGATTAGATCTTAAGATCTTAATTTTCTTTTTAAATTGGTTTTCAGCTTCGGCTTTATACACTTTGAACCAAATGAGAACTTCATCTTTAGATTTTAAAAGATAGGTAACAATATCTAGAACTATAATCCATGAATGTCACAAATTATCTTCTACCGCCTCGGGTGAGAACTATATTTGAGTCACACACATCACTATGAATAAGTTCCAGAGTTCAGAGTTCCTTATAATAGACGGGAAATATTTTCTGATGTGTTTTCCTTGAACACATATTTCATACTTGGAAGTGAAATCAGAAGAAGTCTTGGGAATAAGATTAGGTTAATTTACGTGTCCTAATATTTCATGCTAAACATTATAGGATTCAATATTCAGAACAACTGGAACATAAATTTTATTATCAGAAGGTTTTATTGCATTAAGTCTAAAAAGACCATCACTGGCAAAACTTTTACCAATGAATACATTTTTTTTTTTTGGAGATTATAAATTTATCGGATTCCTTAACAATCCTATATCCAGTTATAAGAAGATTAGATTCGCTGATCAGATTCCTCCGGAGAGTGGGTACGTGTAAGATGCCCTGAAGAGTTAAAACTTTGCCAAAAGTCATTTTTAGTTTAATGCGTCCACTACCCATTACTTTTTTGGCGGAGTTATCCGCCAGACTCACTTTTCCTCCACGTTGTTCTTGATAGGATTTATACCCATTGCGATTAATACAAACATGAATATTAGCTCCTGAGTCTTACCACCAGTCCGAAGAGAAAGTGATAGAATTGATAAGAGGTAGAGAAGTCACTAACCTAAAGTTGTTAGGATCTTGTTCCATCATGCTGACTTTGTGTTCGAAGTTTCCTTCATTTTCTTTTGCAGCAGATTTGAGTGGTTCCTTCTTTCAGTGGAAGCACCGAGGAGCCAGGTGCTTGGCCTTTCACAGACACAGTAGAACTTCCAACAGAGTTTTGGGTAGAGATTTAAGGTTTAAAGAATGAAAAATGAGAGTGATTGATTTTCTTGAATTTCTTGGCCTTAGGATTCATGATTTGACGCTTAGTCTTATTCTATACCAAGTTCATTTTGATTTTCATTTCATACTTGATTTTGGAGTTGAGCCTATATTGGTCTTCAATAGGAATCATCTTAAGAGCTTGGATCAAAGTTAGGTCCCCTTACTTGTGACGAAACTCTCCAGCAAAGTTTGACCAAGATGGGGGAGTTCATTGATGAGACAAAGACTTTGTAATCTTCAGAGAATTGGTTTTCTTTGATTGGAGATGACAGATTTGAAATTCATGACTCTATTCATTGATTGATTTGCTATCAACCATTGTAAACTTGTTGAAGGAAGAGGTGAATCGTGCGATTCTAGTATCATCGAGGTCATATTCTTCTTCTAGTGCATCCAACTGTTCATTGGCACTCTTGTACTTATAATGTATGTTGTACAAATTATCCATTAGTGCACTAAGGATTCTATGGCAACAACGGTAGTCTATCTCTTCTGGTTTCATGGAGGTGTGAGTAGAAGGATGAGTTGAAGAGGGAACCCTAGTAGGAGGTTCAGTAAGAGCTGATGAAGATGTCACAGGTGAAGGTTTAGAAGAGGAAATAGAGGTATCAAATGGCACAAATTAATCCTAAGATAGTCAGCCAATATTTCATTTGAGTTATCCACCGCTTATAGTATATGCTAGTGATTTTGTCTGGTTTGATATTTTTGGAGTGATCTTCTAGGTTAGCCATTATGTCCGGGAAAGATTGCTAATCTATTTTCTGTATTCAATAATTTGTCAAAAATGAAGAGTATCAGAATACCTGTTTAAGTACAGATTGATCTGGATATGCAGAATAATATTGTAGGGATCTTTCTTAGTTATAGATTGTAATAACAATAAAATCTAGCAAGGTAAAAATTACTACAAAATAAGTTAGAATTTAATCTACAATATGGATTCAATTAAGATAAGATTAATATTCTAATTGAATTATTTGTAGCGAGATGTATTTATAGAATCTTGATCTAACTATAAGATTGCAATCAAACTAAAGTTTAACCAAAAGTCAAGATAATTAAATGTGTGATGCAGTTTTAACTAAATGTTTAAAATGCTTGTGGTTGATTAAACTTTAGAATAAATTTATGTTTTTGTATCACACAAATTAAGAGAGTAAATAGTTGAAGGTTTTAATACAAAAGAAATTTTGTTGCAGAGAATTGAAAACTGAAAGTAGTTTTCGGTAAAATAAAGACACTGTAATTTAAATTCATTAATGATAAATACAGTTTTAAATTAAGTAATTATGACAGGAAATAACTTTTAGCAATGTTAATAAACTTTTAAAGATTTTCCATGAAATTGCTATTAATGAAAAAGTGTTTTGCATAAACTATTAGTTTAAAGAAACAGATTACGTATGGCTGGAATTAATTTATTGTAGAAAAATATTTTTTATGAAATATCTAATTTAAAAAATACAAAAGATATTAGTCTTATAGATTATTAGATTGTTAGTTGTATTCTGTATTTTCCTAAAATTTCAAATATTATAACTCGTTATCACGTTGTCCTTTTTCTTCTTTTCAGTCTTCTTTACTTTCACCAAGACTGATATCAAGCTTGGCTGCTTTATTCAACTCTCTCTTCTCTCTTTCTAAAACCCAAACTTCTTCCCCTTTCTCTCTACTTCCAACAACGCACCCCCACCCACCCCCCCACCCCCCCCCCCCCCCACAATCTTTGAACCAGATGGGTTCTTCTCCTCCACTCCTCACATCCTCTCTCTGCCTCCTCTCTCTCCTCCTCAGCCTTGCCACTTCTCTTGGGAACCCAGAGCTCAGAGCTCTAATGGAGCTGAAGAAATATCTGGACCCTGATGGGAAGCTTCTCTCTTCATGGACAAGTGAGGGAGACCCATGCAGTGGGAGCTTTGAGGGAGTTGCATGCAATGAGCATGGCAAGGTTGCCAACATCTCATTGCAGGGGAAGGGCCTCTCTGGTTCTCTCTCTCCTGCTATCTCTGAGCTCAAGTGCTTGTCTGGGCTCTACCTTCACTACAATGCGCTCAAGGGGGAAATACCAAGAGAAATTGCCAACTTGACTGAGTTGGTTGATTTGTATCTCAATGTCAATAATCTCTCTGGGAGCATTCCTGCTGAGATTGGGAACATGGGTAGTCTTCAAGGTGAGATTTTTAGCTTTGCTTTTACTATTTTTGTTGGAGTTTTAAGTGTCTTGAACTGATAAAAATTAGATTTTATGTGTTTGTTTGATAACATGGGGTTTTATTCTCTAGAAAGCTTCTATCTTTTGGTTGCATTTGGGTCATGTTAATAATTGTGTTTTTGTAATTTTATGGTGTTCTTTTTCATTGTTCTGTGGGTTTGTTATGTAAATTTGAGGGATTTGAACTGAGAATGCTCAGGCCTTTCGCTGTTCCTAAGTCCAATTCCCCCCCTTTCTGCTGTTGCGTTTGGGGTTCTTGGTTTCTCTTTTACTTCTTTTTATCTGAATTATCAATATTTATATCTAATTTGCTGGTAATTTTTCACATTTATTGCTGATCTTTGTCTGTCTTCTCCAACTTGCGCTGTAGTTAAGTTATAACCTCATATTTTGATACATCATTTGGTTTTATTTTTCTCGCCCTTTTGTTTCATCTTGTTAACTGATAAAGCTTCACTATTGTTCCTTAATTTTCTTGTAGTTCTACAGCTTTGCTATAATCAGCTAACAGGAAGCATACCAAATCAGCTTGGGCTACTGAAAAAGCTCAGTGTGCTGGCCTTGCAATCTAATCACCTCACTGGTGCCATTCCTGCAAGCTTAGGAGAATTGAGTGAGCTAACAAGACTAGATTTGAGCTTCAATAGGCTCTTTGGTTCAATCCCAATGAAGCTAGCTCAGCTCCCTCAGCTGCTAGTATTAGACCTTAGAAACAACACTCTCTCTGGCAATATACCTGCTGGTAATTGAGTCACACTCCCTAATCTTGCTCATTCTGCTCTTCACATCTTTTTCTATATCTGAACTAAGTGATTGCAATTGATTCTGCATGTAGAACTAATGAGACTCAATGGAGGATTTCAGTTTGGGAACAACACTGGTTTGTGTGGAGTTGGATTCCCGACTCTTCGAGTTTGCACTTCAGCTGATCTCATTAATCCCAACAGGCCTGAACCCATCGGGTCCGATCCCAATGGGCTTAAGCCACTAGAGATTCCCCAATCAGCAAATCTCAGTGCTCACTGCAATACCACCCACTGTTCCAACAGTTCAAAATCCTCTGCAATAACTGTTACTGTAGGAATTACTGCAGTCTTGGTTACAGGGATGGTTTCGGGACTATTAACTTTTGCATGGTACCGTCGCCGGAAACAAAAGATTGGTAGTTCATTAGAGGTTTCCGATGGCCGGCTTAGCACCGATCAGCCAATAAAAATGCCCCAAAAGAGTGCGTCCTCGCTCATCAGTCTCGAGTACTCCAATGGGTGGGATCCTTTGGCTGATGGCCGAAGCGGCATTGGGTTCTCTCATGAGGTTTCGCAGAGCTTTAGGTTCAATTTGGAGGAGGTGGAGTGTGCAACTCAGTACTTCTCGGAGGTTAATCTGCTTGGAAAGAGAAATTTTGCTTCGACTTATAAAGGGATCTTGAGAGATGGGACTGTTGTTGCAGTGAAGAGCATCAATAAGATGAGTTGCAAATCAGAAGAGGGTGATTTCTTGAAGGGGTTGAAGTTATTGACTGTGATAAGGCATGAGAATCTTGTGGGGTTGAAGGGGTTCTGTTGTTCGAGGGGAAGAGGGGAGTGTTTCCTTGTCTATGATTTTGTTGCCAATGGGAGCTTGTCAAAGTACCTAGATGTGAAGACCGATGAGAAGGGAAGGATTCTCGAGTGGCCCATTAGGGTTTCTATCATCAAAGGAATTGCGAAAGGTATGCGAGTTCGAACTTTATGGTTGCTAAAATTTTCCTTTCTTTCATGTTTAATTGAAGATTATCTCACAGATATTGTGCAATGTGATCAATGTTGCTTCTTGTGCTGTTCTATGTAGTTTTTCTCTCACATGAAAAAATTAAACCATTAAATCTGAAAGAAGTTTTATGCAAAAAGGTTCTTTTTTTGGATTAAATATCAACGTGAAAGAGTGATTTTTGGTGCAACAACTGAGATACATTTCCTGAAGGCATATTTGAAAAACACATGTTTAAGACACGTGAATCCGATCAATTTGGATTTGGGAAGTTTCAACTCAAGATCTAGGTTAATCCTAGCACAAATTTATGAGAAGCACTTGAACAGCAAAATAAACTTTTTAAAAGTTTTTCAATGAAATAGAGTACGGTATATCTCGTTTGATGAATGATAAGTATTTTGAATAATGTTGAAAAGGTATTTCAGCTTCATATGCTGGGAGCCAAATCTACAGATATTTTTGAATTGTTCTATTTTATGAGCAGTACTCTTTTTTTCTTGTGACAGTCTATGAAGCGTAAGATAAATTTCTAAGGTTGGTCCCCTCAGGCTTGTATTTATAACTTTGCTGATGTTTCACTATTGACTGCTGGCTAAGATAATAACTCGAACTTGAAGCTTAATGATCAATAGTTTCTAGTAAAGTCTCATGTATTAAATTATGTGTTTATATGAGATAGAAATCAGTTTTTACCTGGGTCCATTCATAATTGTGACAGACGAATTTTTGAATTCATTCATTACCTGTCCAGGCATTAAATAATTTTCTCATGTATCAAATCATATTTTTGTCTCAGATAGTATAATACTGCTTGGGTCCTTTCATAATTGTGACAGATTGGAATTTTTTGAAATTTTTACTGTCCAGGCATCGAGTATTTACACAGTAACAAAACACACAAGCCCCCACTGGTCCACCAAAACTTGTCGGCAGAGAAGGTTCTCATCGACCACCACTTCGCCCCTCAACTCTCCGGCTCTGGACTGCACAAGCTCTTGGCTGACGATGTTGTCTTCTCAACCCTCAAAGGCAGTGCGGCAATGGGTTACTTGGCCCCGAGTACACTACCACTGGCCGTTTCACAGAGAAGAGCGATGTCTATGCCTTTGGAGTCATTGTTTTTCAAATCCTAACCGGAAAAACTAAGGTCACACACTTGCGACTCAATGCAGAGTCTGGCAAGCTCGATGAACTTATTGACGAGAACCTCAACGGGAACTTCTCTAAGCTAGAGGCAGCAAAGCTAGCAAGCATCGCATTGGTGTGCACAAGTGAGGCTCCAAGCCAGAGGCCAAGGATGGAGGTGGTGCTCAGAGAATTGAACAGTAATTGTTAATCTTGTTCATTTAGCTGTTTTAGTTGCTTTCTATCATTCTGAACTACACTCAGATTCTGGTTCTGAGGATTTTTCCAGTGCAATGTGCAATGTGCAACTAACATTTACTGATGTGGGAACTATATGGGTGGTCCTCTACTGGATTGCTTTTGTATCATGTGATCTCTAGCTCTAGCAGCAAATTCTAATTGCTCTGGAATCTTGAATGTGTCCATAGAGGAAGAGTTCAAGTTCATGTTTTGAAGCTTTTCGAGGAAAACATGTGATTCACTCTTGTCTTCAGCTCTGGACATTTTGTTTGGGGTCTATTGAGAATGTCACAAGTTATTGGACAGTGAATGGTTTAACTATATCACTGTGAGGTTTGAGTGGGGATTGCTTGTAGCTGTCAGCTGGCAGAACTGCAGCTGGCAGGAAACACAATTGAATCAACACCTTTATTGTTATTGACATATTGTGGTGCCAAAAGCAAAAGCAGGAGCACTCACTTGTTTGTTCACATGTGACTGCTGGTAAAAAAAGGGGGAAGCAAGGGCTCATTTGCATAGAATGATTGATTGAGACATAACAGCATTAAGAGAGAGGGGAAGGAACAAAATTCTCTAGGGGAATCCAAGGGTACATAAGCTGCCAATATCATTTGCATGTCAAATGGAATTATAGAATCTTTGATTTCTCTGTCATCACTTTATGCACTCCCAAGCTTTGGCAATTAAAACCCCAAGTATGATCATTAGAGCAACTCTTTAAAACTTTGAAATGGGTCTCACTCAATTGATAGCTTGTAGAGGGTGGTTAGATGCTGAAGGAGTTTCATTGCGTGTTGCCTACTTACTATATCCCCAACCTCTGACAGACAACCTGAGAGAAATAAATCATTCAGAGTCCAGAATGTAAGATTTCTCCCGGGACATCGCATTGAGTTATCAATGAAGGGTCTGGTGTATTTCATCAGAATAAGTTGATGTTCCCTGCTTTTTGGTTTTCTTCCGTTCACTTGCATGGAAATGAGTAATGCTATTTGTATTACTTTTTTTATACTACATTATAATATTATTCTATGAATTATTGGTCACACTAGCAATTAATGAAGATGAGAGTCACAATTCATAAAGTAGTAGTATAATGTAGTATAAAAAGAAGTAATACAAATAGCATTACACGTCTCATAACCCGGAATCCATGAAAACCATGTCTTTTTCATTGATTTTACTTGCATCGCTTTCTGCACAATGTCTGAAAATAAGCAAGATCATGTCATTAGAAGAAAATGATAATCACTATTTTCGAGCACAGGCATTTGAAGGACCAAGAATTCTTAAAACTTGTACCAGCTGATGCATTATTTATCTCACCTGTTAAACAGAAAAAGATACTGGATAACACCATGGATCCAGAAAATACCCTCAGTATCAAATACATGCACAACAGTATAAACTGACTCGCCGACATGGCAGACGACAATGAATTTAAGCTTCGTAGACAATGATTCACAGCCATCAGCAACATAAATCTCTCTTAGAAAAGATGAGGGAATGGACTTCACTACATTTCTCCATGTTCAGCTACCACATGTGTCAATAGAACCGCAGCATTGCAAGCAGAAGTTAAAAGCTTGTATGCATTATTTTTATACAGGGACCGAACACCTCTCTCAAATGAGTTAAAGGGGTTACATACAGCATCAGCTTCAATAAACCCTAATTAGGTTCTCATCAGTACAAAAATGTCAAATGCAATACAGACTTTTTCCATCGCAGCCAATTTTTCATGAACTTCAACCCCTTGTTTACACAGCAATATCCCATAATTACCCGCCTCTGTAGAGAACAGACGCCTGCACAGAAGCACTTGTGCCTTTTTTAGTATCAGTCTGAGCTACCAGTGGACATATTAGGATGATCTTTCGATATGAAGAACAAAGAAGAGAGCAGAAACTTATTATTCACCTTCAAATTTTGACAATACGACACTTTCAACTCAGATTTACAGACGATATAACTAGCATACATGGGGCATCTCTCCACTGTGGATTCCATGGCTCTATAGGTTGGATATTTTGGATATCAAGGTTTATTTTTTGCCTCAGACCAAGGTTTCATTGCTTCTTTTCATTATAAATTACAGGCAAGAAGAACCTCGTTCTTGGTTAAGTCGAGCATTTAAGATCTCGAATCATTAGGCAGCTGCCCTTTCTTGTTCATGCAATTGTATCCATTCAGCTGGCCACCAATCTGGTCTGATAACCTTCACCTTCACGTCACCCTTCTCTTTGATACTCAGATTAGCTGATTCCTTGAAGACATCTTCCAGTTTCAGTAAGCCCATTCCACGGCTCCCAAGAGCTGTACTGACACTCCCAACCTTCTTGTTTGAAGCACAGTCAACCACATCCGAGCCTGGAGAAACCTCCTGCTCGACATCTGATCAAATATATGCAAAAATAAATAGCACTGTCAAAGTGTCAAGGGCCAATGCACCGTACTTGAATTCAAAATTCTCATAGAGGAGAAACTGTGATACCTACTCCACTAGCATCAGTGAATTTTACTGGAAGCAAGCGCTTGCGAATAACCCCACGGTGGTGTGTTCGAGCAACAAGCTCCTGACCAACGTAGCAACCTTTGTCAAAGGAGACAGCATTTAACCCTACAAGATTGTATTCAAGAGGAATAGCTTCACCTGGTAGACAAGAATCAACTAGTTAAATTGTGAGGCGAAAAGGAAGAACACAGTGCATCCATGTTGCGCGCATACATGCCAACATGGTGTGACACGTGTGAGCCGACACACCGACACAAAAAAATTCTGAAAAAAGAAGCACATAAAACAGCAATGCAATGAAATGACAACAAAGTATCGAGTCCAACACAACACGGCCATAATTGAAGTGTGTACTTTCTATCTGTAATTCCTAGCTGTGCAATAAAAGCAGACACACACAAGAACTTTCAAACGATCCATCAAGTAAAGAACTCCATTCCTGACCGAACAAAATGCAAAAGAAACTGTAAATTATATCCCTATATGACATATACTTAACAGATTTCACAGTAGCGTTTTCTGCCCAAAAGTAGGTTGTATCAGCAAGTACTAATATTAAAGAAATTGTAGTGGGCAGGGTAAACTCCCAAACAAACATAAAAGATTATGACAAAGGAAAAAAGGGAAAAAAAAAAAAAAGTTGAATGATGTCAAGAATTATATAGGCCAAAAAAAAAAAGAATAATAAAGTATGAAAATGAACAAAAGGAAATACATCATGATATTTTAGATTCACTAGACTTTCTGTAGAGAAACTTAAAATGGTAGATATTAAAAAAAAAAAAAAAAGAACAACACGGCCATAGAACATACCACATTAATAAAATTAGTTAACTAATAACCACATGGCTATTTTGCCAATCACCTGGACTAAGGGTTGATTATTTATCTAGATTCCCTGTTAAAGTCATCTTTTCTCCTTCTCTCTCAATATTCTTTCTTTCTTCCAAAACTTTTGCATTAATTTAGTACTAAAGCCGGAAAGCAATTTCCATCAACATCAACTTCATGATCCACCAATTCCAATGCAACATCAACATCAATACTTGACAGGGAAGGCTACAACCGTGGTCTAAAATTTGAGTATCGGCCAATGATCTTTTGTATCGATATTATCAATATCGGCCATATCGTCATGGTCGATATCGGCCAATATTATAGGGTTAATATCATATTGGGTACTTCAAACTCTAATACGGTGTTGTTGATAATGATATATATTGAAATCGGCCGATATTTAAAACCATGGCTACAACAAACATGATTGCCAAAGTACTGCCTGCTACTCACTACAGTTCTATGACTGCTCAACTGCTATACTAATAATGGTTGCTACAGTAACCTATTAGAAATTATTTTCAGATTGTGAATTCTTCCATCTCCACCAATTTGTTATTTCTCCTCATCAAGCTTATCTCCTGTGGAGAGTTGATACACACACTCGATATTAAAAGCTTTCCAGATGCGTTTGACAAGGGACTCAATCAACTCAAAGATGGTCTCATAGTTTGAATGATGAAATTAAAAAAAATATTTCAAGAGTTTTCAACAAGTTTCTCTCTCACTCGAAGAGCCATTGCCATTGAAAGTTGAGATTTCTGAGAATTCAAATAATTCCAATATCATGACACATCCTAAAGTTGCTCATATAGAATTCATACTTCCATTGATGTCATCTCGCCATCTACACATCATCTTGTTCTCTCTTCTTGTTGTTATAAGTTCACATTCATCAAATTATTCTTCTTCATGCAGGCCACACTCAAGTTGACGACCATGAAGAAGAGGGGGAGAATTGATGCAGAGCCAATTGCGACTTGCAAGAAGATCCATTGAAGATTCCTAAGCCTCCTTGGAGTTATCTAAAAGTATTTAAGTTTGGATAGGACTTGAGATTTATCTATAATTTGAATCATTTAGGAGTTCGATTAAGATATTGATCATTAGAGTTTGGGACCGTTTAGAATTTGTCCTTAATTTATAATGATCCTAAATTTTAGTTGTGTTAGGATTTCATCACATCTTTACTTGGATTCAAGTTTATGTGGATTTTCGTTGAGAGAGGATTGTATGCTTAATCTACAATGTGAATTCTTTATACTATTTGGATGAATAAAAATGTTGACTATTAAGATTTTATTTCCAAACATCCCCGGATAAGGGTTGATCTCTCCAAATTACCTGGTCATAAGCTACCTTTCTTCCTCTCTCAACTGTTTCTTTTCTCCTCCAAAGCTTCCTACATTGTAAGATGAGAGAAGGGCTATGGCTGCCCTCTTTCTTTGTTAGTCCTACATAAAAAATAGGTTGAAAAATATGAGTACTTCATTAATGAATATGAACGGTTGATAGCCTGTGTTAACACACACACACACACACACACACACACACACAACGTGTGACACAGAACGGAAGGGGGGAAAACTAGAGTTTGAAATGGATAAAGATTGATTCGGATCTCTCACCCAGGTGATCGCTCACCTACTACATGCATCGCACACGAAGAATTGATTCGGGCCTCTCACTCAGGTGATCTCTCACCCACTTTTGCAACTCACTCGAAAGTTAAAGAGCTAAGCAAATCAACATGCAAAACAAAGGTTAATAAACTCATTCTCATTAGCTACTAAACCCGACAAGAGTCTTGGGGCCTACATCTAGTGGACACATCCCACCACAACTAATATGGTACGGAATAAAAATAACTAAAAAATAGAATAAAAGATGACTAAAGATGTCTTCATAGCATTTATCTCCGGTGAATGAAAAATAACAAACGTTGAGCATGTCCGAATTGAACGGAACAATCTCCTCGCACAAAGCATCTCAATAGGGTCATGGTGGTGGTCATGATATCGACAGTTGTGCATCAAGTATGAACCAAGGTAGTGAAAGTGGAACTGACCTCTATAACAGATTAGCCGTGGCAGATCTAGAAAAGCACACGCATCAGCCAAAATCAAATTCTCCCCACTGAAAACTGGACTGATATTAGAATCCCATTGGATATCCAACTCATGATAATGGAAGAAATCCCCTTAGACCTCTATAAGACCTTGTACGTCGAGCGTGTAATGTCCTCATAGTTTCTAGAGAAAACCTCTCAAAGTGAATTGTAACCATCGCATCATTATCTACTGCAAATTCTAGCAAAATACTATGTGAATGTGCAGCAAATTTGTGTCACAATTGCTATCCGGATTTCATCATATGCAACAGGCAAATGCAATACACCAGACTCATTAGTATCATCCTCATGAACACAAATATCATCAAGTATGGGTGTACTAGACTCCACTAACGCAACCACAACATCACTAATACCCTCAGAAGAAGCATGAATCTCATCAAGAACCAGGGCACTGGAATCAACTAATGGGTCCTCATTACACTAGCCATCTCAGAAAGAACATGACATCCTTAACAACTCTCGAGTCATCAACATCACTAGGTACAATATTAACATGTCGACTCTTCGAGGGGCACTGATAATCATAATGTCCATATCCCTCACACTCACGGTTCAAAGACTCAGCTAAGTCGGAGACAAGTCAGCCGAGTCTTATCCGTCTCGGCCCGCTCCGAGACGAGTCCGAGTCACGAGTCGGTCGACTCAACTCAGAGGAGACCGACTAGGCTGAGAATCGGAGTTGACTCGGTCGACTCGACATTATGATGATAATTTTGTATCTCGTCGCAATTCAATATGAAAATAATTACATTAGCATGTATTTATGAATGTAATTTGTGTAATTTACTATATTGTGCATGTATTTTGATATGTTTCTACCGACGACGCGTGTATTTATACTTTCGCTTTATGTTTAATGTTCTAGGTGATATATTTTGGACATGTGATATATGAATGTGGATGTCTACATTTTTTTTTAAGATTTGTCGTGATTTTTTCAGAATTTTTTTAGTTTTCTATGTAGCGTTTTGCGCGTATCGCCCGATACCGATCCGAGTTGCCGAGATCGATCCGTCTCAGTGCCCGCCGAGTCGGCAGCCGAGACCGCGACTGTAAACCATACTCACACTTAGAACACTGCTCCCTGACTATGAAAATGAATATCCCTTTGAAAGACAATTCTAGCTCTAAAACTAAATGAAAGGCCTCTTCAACAGTCCACATGATATGAGCTAGTGATCATAGCATGTCTTATGTCGGACCTCAAACCTGAACAAAATCTAGATATGGTTAGGAATGGTCCTCTCTCACATCATAATGAAGGGTTAAGTCATCAAATCTGGCTATGTAATCCCAAACAGACATATTACCCTGACGGAGGTTGTGTAACTTATCTAAGAAACGGTCCCTATAAAACTTGGAGAGGTGCTTCTCCTTAAGCTTGTCTTTCATCTCTTTTCACGACCCTATATGGTTCTTTTATTGTCTTTCACGTGGTCTCTATCGATTCTGACTGACCCTACTAGTCTCAACCTAACTAATCAATTTTACACAAGTCAGACATCTCATAACAGTCACAGTAGCACTTTATATCAACTAGCCACTCATTAAAAATGTGAGGATCAGGTAACCATCAAATAACCTAAACTTATGCGTTATTTCCTCTCTTCTTAACGCACCAATCATGAGCATGGCTATTCTCATAGTCACCTCTATTGCAAATCCTATGTCGATTATTCATGTTGGCTTATACGACTTCGTTAGGAAACATGTACCAATCTAGGACACAAATGCAGGGTCACACAAGCAAGCAAATGTAATGCAAAAAAATCTTAGACTCAAACAAAACTATATGCACACTAAACAATGAAAATTAAAATCTCCTAAAAGACTCAATTCTAAAGGCAAAGAAATGCAATTCTAAAATGATGAAAATAACAAACAAAGATGCAAACCACTAAGAGAAGCAAGTCACAAAGTCGCTTACAAATTAGTGCAATCACATACTATTTGCAAACAATTCGGTAATTTAAATTCAGTTCCAGTTAGATTTCACCTGAGAGGTAAGTAGTTTACGCCCTAGAATTCTGTGAAATTTCTTGGAGGATTACTCACAATCGAGAGCTGAAAATCACGAACGGAAGTCCTGGAACAACTGCAACACAAGCTTGATGTGATTGGAAGAAGACTGCTTCAAAAAACGGCTCGAATTAGGTTTGAAAAGGGCTCAAAACTGGCTTGCAATTACTCTGAAAAGCTGCTGTCGATTCGGGTCGGCTCAGTTTGGGTCGGCTCAAGTTGGGTCAGGTCGGCTCAAGTCAAATCAGACTCGGGATATAAGTGAGTCGGGTTAACGTGGGACAAATCCGAATCAGATTGAGTTCAACAACTAGATTGGATCTGGGTTTGAAACTGAAAGCAACCTAACTGCTACTATTGCGGAGGAAGATGGGGCGGCGACGCGACCTGATCGGGGTCATAGCAGTTGACTCGCGGTCAACTAGAAATGCCAGCTTGCCAGAGATGGCAGCGAGGTCGTCAACGTGGTGGCGGGGCAGTGGCGAAGTCGACAGTGAGGTAAGGTGTTATCGGCGATGAGGTCTTTTGGCGAGATCAGATCGTCAGTTAGGAGATCTAGAACACAGTGGCAGCGACAGGTTGAGCTAAAGATGGTGCAAGGTGGCGCGAAGTCAGTAACAGGGTTGGATCTTCGAGCGGTGGCGGGCTGAAGCTGCGGTCGAGGGCGGCTGGTGACGGGCTTAGAAGCTAGGGTTAGGATTAGGGTTTTGGTGGGGGAGTCGGGTCGGGAAGATGAACAGTAGATTATTTTTTTTTGAATTTTTGTGGAAGAGAAGAGCAAGAATTTAGCTCTGATGCAAAATTGACGCAAAACGAAAGGGAAAAAATAAGGTTTGATAATTTGGGGATACAATGGATAAAAATTGATTCGGATCTCTCACCCAGGTAATCGCTCACCTACTCCATCCATCGCACACGAAGATTTGATTCGAGCCTCTCACCCACTTTTGCAACTCACTCACAAAATATTTAAAGAGCTAAGCAAATCAACATGCAAAGCAAATATTTAATAAACTCAAATCTCATTAGCTACTAAACTCAATAAGAGAATTGACCTTATTATATAGGCCTACATCAAGTGGACACATCCCACCAGCACCATTGTGGTACTAAATAAACAAAACAAAATAAAAACAACTAAAGAAAACTAGAATAAAGACAACTAAAGATGTTTGCATCAATGTGTGTGGGTGCATGGGTGTGATGGGGTAGGGGTAGGTGTGTGTGGTTGTCCAATGTAGCAAAAATGTGGTTGGATTCAATCATATCTAAACAAATTAATATTTTAACAAATTAATGTGCTACGCATTTATTTTGCTTGGACAACACGGTCCCCATCATTCATTTCGCTTGGCCAACACACCCCACGCAGACGCAAGCGCATGTCGATATTACTATAAAGAAACAATCTAGAAGATTGTTCCTGTCAGGAGAAGATCCTAGCCCTCAAACTTAATAAACTCCATCATTGTACGCTTATATTGCTCAAATCTAATCATTGGACCTGATTATTGTCCTGGTTTCCTTATTTTAATCAAAGGACTAGAACATTATTCTAAACTAGAGGGACAAGTACAGTTCCCTCTCAAGGTTTCTTTAAATCAAATCTCCTTGAGTGTCCCCCGCCCAATTCTATCTCCATCTTTGCCCAATATATTCCCACTTCCCTTAATTAACCAACACAAGTTCTGAAACATATATAAATGGTGATTTAACTACTTTGTGTTTTTAGCTATTTTTTGTTTGAAATACCTCTCTATGATGTTTAATAGCTCTATGTATTTTATTGAATTTCTATTAAACACTTTCTCGCACAATTTTGGAGACTATAAGGCCTCAATGGAAATTCCTCGTGTCGTGAAATTGTTATAATAATTTTAATCATCTTTCTTCAAGGAAATAAGAATAAAATTTGCATAATGATGTGACTGAAATATTATCATCATGATCTCGGAAAAGCCGCCACCTCCAGAGCTCCTCGGTCGTGATTGCTATCCGATCTGACACCACCGACCTCCAGGTGCCCTTGTCGGACACCGTTGTGCCCTCGCCAACATCACATCAGATCCTCCACCTCACTGTGATCCCCTCCGAACTCCTCGCTGTTGCTCAAGTTTCTCTGACCTCCTCCACCAACGATCACCCCCCTCTGCAGCCTACTCCTCTTCCAACAATTGCCCTCACGATCAGATCTCGTGGCCGCTGTCATTTCAAATCACCGTCGATGCCGATCAGATCCATTTCATCGCCACCCTGCCGACGCCAGATCTCCACTGTACTGCCATCGTCGTCGTGTAGTCGCCAGCCTCCCTCAAGCACTGTCGCAAGCTCTACAGGGCTTTGAAGCCCTAAATCTCGAAGCCTTGAGCAAGTAGGGAGAAGAGAGTGATTTGGGGTTTTACTGATGCATACGGAAGTAGGGAGAAGAGAGTGATTAGGGGTTTTACTGATGCATACGGGTTTGGGTTTGAACCCGACCCATTAAGTTAACCAGTCGGGTTTTGATTTTGGGTCGGATTGACAAGCCCAACCCAAGTCTGATCTGTTCATACTTCTGTAAAAAACCCGGTTCAGCTCGCTAAGACCGGTCTGACTCGGCCCAGCTCAGCGAGTCAACTCAGTTCATATTCAGTTCTGATCTTCCGAAGGCCAGTCTGAGCTCGTCTCAAGCACGAATTGAGCCGTTTTCGAAGAAGCAGATTCGCGACGACCAGTACGTGTCTATAGCCTTTACATTCAAGTTTGAGCCTCGATTGTCTACCAGAATCAGCTCGACAGGTAAGCACACAGCAGTCCAGAGCTTGTTTTTGGGCCGATTCGCTCCCGATTTGTGCCATTCTCGAGGCAACTATCTTCCACTTCCTATTACCGTTGTCCAGAAATCTTTGGGTAATTTCAGCTCTTCGGTGTGGGTAGTTCTCCGAGAAATTCTAAAAGATTTTTGTTTTTGGGCGTGAACGACTCACCTCTCAGGTGATAACCTAACTTGAGCTAAATTATTGACCGTTAAATTACTTGCAACTACAATTTAGATTGTGATAATTTGTTGGTTGAAATGTTATTTGCATCTATCTAGTGGTTGCATTAGTATTTGTCACTTCTCATTATTTTAGGAATGCATTTTCTTTACATTAGAACTTGAACTTTTAGGATATTTCATTTTCACTTAATGCGTGGATTTAATTTACTTGACTCTAGGGATCTCCACTACATCTGCTTATTTTCTTGATTTTGCATTTGTAGCATCATGAGTAATCAGTATTATGCGAACCACTTCATATACCAGTTACACAACCTCCATCAGGGTCATATGTCCATTCAGGATTACATACCAATATTTAAGGACTTAACCAATCGTAGTGACGTGAGAGAGCACCATTTTCAGATTATAACTAGGTTTGTTTGGGGTTTACGATCTAAAATAAGGCATGATATGATTATGGGCCTCTATGACCTAGACACCATTGAAAAAACTTTTGATGTTGCATTAATGATAGACTTAGCTTTCAAAACGTTAGTCAATGTCAAAACTCGATGTTCTAAGTGTGAGGGATATGAACATTATGATTATCAGTGTCACTCGGAGAGTCAACATGTTAAAACCATGCTTACTGATGATGTTGACAACTCGAAGGTTGTTGAGAATGTCCACGTTTCTTCAAGACTGCTAGTATAAATAAAGATATAGCAGTTGATTCTGACACACCGATTATTAATAAAATCCACATGTCTTCTGATAGTGTCAGTGATGACGTGGATGAGATAGTTGAGCCTAATACACCCACAGTGCCTAGTAAGTTATCTGAGTCCCTTTGTGCTGAATATAATTTTAAGATTGTTCCTATCGATTCATCTTTTAGGGAGTCACCTGCATTTTTTACTGAGATCCAACAGATAATTTCTAGTACTTCATCTTTTTCTGGTTGCTTGGAGCAGTGTTCGAAATATCGGCCGAGTCGGATACGACTCGGCCGAGTCGTATCCGACTCGGCCCCCTCCGAGTCGTATCGGAGGCCCGAGTCGTTCGAAAATCGCCGAGTCGACCCGACTCGGGTCTGACTCGGACCCGACTCGGTCAACTCGGCCGAGTCGTTCACGACTCGGCCAAGTTGACCGAGTCGGGTCCGAGTCAGACCCGAGTCGGGTCGACTCGGCGCCCGTGACGAAGCGCCTTTAAAGGCGCTGAGGGAGAGAGAGAGATCAGATCTCTGATCTCTCTCTCCCCCGCGTCGCCCTCCGTCCCCCGCGTCGCCTTCGCCGTCCCCCCGCGTCTCCGTCGCCGTCGCCGTCGCCAGGTATTTCTCCCTCTCCCCCTCTCAGTCTCTCTCTCCCCCTCTCCCTCTCTCTGTGCCTCTCTCCCTCTCTTTCTCCGTCTCTCTCGGTCTCTCCCGCAGCGATTGTCTCTCTCTCTCTCCGTCTCTCTCTCTCCGTCGGACTCTCTCCCTCTCAGTCTCTCTCTCTCCGTCTCTCTCTGTTGGACTCTCTCTCTCTCCCTCTGTATCTCTCTATCGCACTCTCTCCTCTCCCTCTCAGTCTCTCTCTCCCTGTCCCTCTCTCTCTCCGTCTCTCTCTCTCCCCGTCGGACTCTCTCCCTCTCAGTCTCTCTCTCTCTCCGTCTCTCTCTGTCTCTCTCTCTGTTGGACCCTCTCTCTCTCCCTCTGTATCTCTCTATCAGACTCTCTCCTCTCCCTCCCTGTCCCTCTGTCCCTCTCTCTATCTCCGTCTCTCTCTCTCTCCCCCCTCTCAGTCTCTCTTTCCCCCTCTCCCTCTCTCTGTCTCTCTCTCTGTCCCTCTCTCTCCCTCTCTCTCAGTCTCTCTCTCTCTATCCCTCTCTCAGTCTCTCTCTCTCCTCCTCTGTGTGACTGTCTCCCTCTCTCCCCTCTGTCTCAGTCTCTCTCCCTCTCTCTCTCTGTTCCTCTCTCCCCCCCTCAGTTTAATTTTTATACATGAATTTTGATATCTACAATTTTTATGATTTGTCATGAATTTTTCATAATTTTTTTGACGTCCTATGTAGCGTTTTGCGCGTATCGGCCGAGTCCGATCCGAGTCGCCGAGACCGATCCGTCTCGGTACCGGCCGAGTCGGCGGCCGAGACCGAGACTTTGAACCATGGCTTGGAGTTTGTGTCTGAGTAATGTACATCCATCTTGGGGTTACATGTGTCCTCCTAGGCATGTCATATCACTCATTCTCCCATCGTTAGGAGTTATGCCTAGAGTGCCTACTACATTGCATTTTCCTGTTGCATATATTGATGATATCATTAGGCCGATAGTAATTTACAATGATACCTACAAATTTGTTACATACTCATATAGTATTTTGCATGAATTTGCAGTTGATAATAAGGTGATAGTTACGAGTCACCCTCAGGCCGTGAGGAAGTTGCATATTTGGCGTACAGATTTCGATAAGATTCTGAAGAGAAGTGCTTTCATTGCTTACGAGTTGCATACCCCATAAGATCCTGGCATAAGCTTCATTCTTCAGCAGAGATGATGCACCTCGATCTACTCTCTGTACCTTGATCCAGCTGCCAACTTCCACAGCTAACCCGTCACATAGACCAGCTTCACCTCCACCACTATGGCTTCAACGTGAAGTACTAGTGTTGCCACGACCACCACCTTAGCCCAATTGAGATGCTTCGTGAGCTCCCTCAACAGGGCCGAGTTTCTCCCACCCTGAGGGAAATGATGAGGACATCACCAGTGCTAGTTATCTTATATGCCTTAAGTCTTTTTTTGAGTTTAGTTGTTTCTTTTATTTTGTTTTAGTACCACATCGGTTATAACCAGGAACTACACTCTTTGTAAAGCCTATAAATGGCCTCAGTACTTCTTTATTCGGTAGACAATGAATAAATAAACTTTTTTCAGTTAAATTTCTTGAGCCCTTTTGAGTTCTTAAGATTAGGGTATGAAGCTCGTGGTGTAAGGGGTGCGAAGCCCGCATAAGGGGTGCGAAATCCAAATTTATCTGATTCTTTCCTATAAAGCCTAATTTCTCTTTTCATTGTTCTTTTCAAAAACCTAGTTTCTTCTCTATTCTTTGAATTGAAGGTGATTGTGATCCTATGTTACATCACACTGGTTCTCCCTATATTTTGTAATAGAACTGCCTCTTCATAATAGTTAATTGTTGGGGATTTTTATTAAACAATATTTGTTTTACTTTCTTGAATTAAATTTCGAGAAATCTTTCCATGGAGAATGTCTTGAATAAATATATCTTGCTTGGTTTTTATATATTCTATTTTGATGTTGTAAATTGAAAGTAGTTACATTTAAGTATGTTTGTATGAACTTTGATGTAGTCCCAACTTGATGTTTTAAGGATTAAAAATTATTGCGTATCTTTGATGTAGTCCCAACTTGATGTTTTCAACTGCCAGGAAACATGGTGTTTCTTGAAGAATTAAGGCACATTATAATTTATAGGTTAATCTTATACCAACTGAACTATGTGGTGTGGTTGAAGGTGATTCTTTTTCTTTATAGTTTCTTTGCAGTTCCCCCATTCAGTTAAGCACACCCAGAAGTGCAATAACTACAATACCAACTAAAGGAAGATCTGGAGTCATTGGAAGCCTTGAAGCTAATAAAAACTTAGCTCACTGCTATATGTATTTGATGTCTGGTTGGATTATCTGATATCTCATGGCAATATCTAATTCAGAATGTCTGATGTGAAAATTAAGGACACAAAGTATGTTAAATATATTATGGTCTTCATTACAGTAGAGATACTAGAGGGAGAGGAAACAGATACCAATATGCTTTAGGCAGTATATGACTGGAACCAGCTGCAATGCATCTCAGAGGTAATCAAAGTTATAAATAGTATTATTATTATTTAGCATGCAAGGTATACTAGAAATTAGGAAGCAAAAAGGAGGAAGCTTGCTCAGAGCTGAGAAGAAGGGAAAATATGTGAAAAAGAGATGAAGCCTGTCCAAGCTAGAAAAGAGATTTTTTTTTTTGCAATTAGAAGTTAAAAATAATGCAGTCATCATGGGTAAAGTCATAAAGGAGACTTGGAGAGAGAAAGAAGACAAAGAAGACAGTTAGGAAGGCAGAAACCTAATTTCTTTTTCTTAAGATAACATTATGCATTCTTTATGATGCATGTAGAAAGGAAGTAGGAATTTAACTCAGGGTTGAAAAAGAGACTTCCCTTCAGGATTTTGAGTTTAAAATAGTGTAGACTTGGAGTGAAAGAAAGAAGAGAAAAACAGCAGCAGTCAGGCAAGGGAACAGATTACGTATCTTTTATGATGCATGAAAGAAACTGACTCTCTCTTCTCTCTCTCTCTCTCTCTCTCTCTCTCTCTCTCTCTGTGTGTGTGTGTGGTGTGTGTGTGTTACAAAACAAATCCGGGAAAATGCTCTCGTTGATCAGGCTCTGGCTCTCAACATCATTTGAATTTGTAGATGCTTTACTCCGTACATTTTCAATTTTTGAAGTAACTATAAACTTCATACCCTTATTGATCTTATCATGCTCTGGGTTAGTCTGATATAGACCTAAAGCTTGGTCAATTTCATTTATAATACAAAACAACCTAATTTTAATGTAAGTTTACATTCAAGATTAGTGCACACTTGGTCTATTCCTGTGTAGGGCAATTTTGAAAGCATGGAACACTTGAAACCGGCATCCATTTGTCCACAGTAGCACTGCTAAATTCTAATACTGAACAAATTTTATCTGTTTATTTCTATTTTGGCAAAATACTTGCACAACAAGCAACAAGCCTTTATCCCACGCTTTTGGAGTTGGTTACATGAATCCTTTTCTTCCTTCTGTTTTTTTTACCATTCTCTGTTGAGGCCAACTCATCAATTAAATTAACTTTCATGTCTTCTCTAATTGCCGGAATCCATGTTCATTTATGTCTATCTAATCCTTGCTGCTCCATTAACTATAATCCCGTTACTTCTTCTAACTTGTGCATTTATTGGCCTCCATTATATTTGCCCAAACCATCTCAATTGGTTCGTCCTACAGCTTTTTATGGCTGCACTTATTTTTTATTCACTCTCAGCATATTGCCACTTATCCGCCTTTAGCATTCTTGGATGAAATTAGAAAATGCAAAACTGGCTGTAGCAAACACATGAAGACAACGACAACCAGTTTTACAACTTTCAGGAACAAATTGCGCCAACAACCGACACTGCAGCTTCATGTTCTACAACTTGGTAGTCATAATTCTCAAATAAAATCTTGGCTCTCTGATCATAATATCTACCAATGACAGCAGCTGATGTAATCAACTATGGACACAACACTAAGCAAAAACAGTGCATACCTTTTGGAATTTCAGTTGAACCTTCTGCAATTCCTCTCTCCACTCTCCATAGAAGATAATTTTGTTCATTAGCTTCCTTGTCTGACTCAACCAGTGGTGCTGTTAAGAGAGAACAACAAAACAGTATACATGAACTCAAATAAGAAAAAGGAAAATTACCAGGAAGCAGTGAATAAAATTAACTGTTATCAAAGACAACTATGCAGATAGGAACTCCAGGCGGCTACTAATCTTACGAGTTGTGCTGGATGGGAAAATCCCACGGAATCCTAGGCAATCTAATCTAGGATCCTTGAACCATTGCCACCCAAGGTTATTTCCATGTGCAGCAGATTCACCAGCACGGTCAACACCCATTCCCCAACCAACTGCACCAGCTTCTGGTTCTTGATTTTCTGGGTCATTGTTAGAGAGATTGCCACCAAAACGTTGCCAACAACAGAATTCCTCCCCAACGTTCTCTATTTCAACTTTGGACCTTAAGCGGTATCTATGTCACATACAGAGAACCGTAAGACAACTTGGTGGTAGCAAAACTAATCAGCAAAGAAGCTTTGTGATAGCAGGAAGGAACCATGCAAAACACGAAACATAATGTTCCGCTGCTGTGCAAATTTAAGGACAATTATACTTAAATCAAGTAATCAACTAATCTTTAAATACAAAATACTCCAGTGCCAAATATTTTGGCCATTATCTACACATAGCAATCTGCACAGATGTGTTTTTGTGGAATGATCAGTGAAATTTTGTGCACACGCGCGCGCGCGCGCGCGCGCGCACACACACACATATACATATATATATATATATATATATATATATATATATATATATATATATATATATATATATATATATATATATATATATATGCACAAAGTCAACAAAATAACTCTGGGACTGCAGTTAGTTGGCACGTATTGGATATGTAATCTGCCAAAAGTTAGATATGCAAGGATGATAGTAGTTGAAAAGAAATCTAAATTAAAAAAATTCTCCTGTTTAACCGGTTTCAACCATTCTAACTGCCAGTTGAACCATAGAAGACCAGAGCTCCTATGAACCGCCTATCCTTCTAGTTTCATGACTAATTACAATTGGTCCCAAAGTGAAAATGACCTAAATGCCCTTCTTTTTACCATATTTAAATCAATGCTATTAAATTATATTACTAAAAGTTTTTCAATGGAAGGATGCAAGACATGCGTCATGACCCTCATAAATGTGCTTGAGGCATTCGACATGCCAAAAGGTAATAACTAGCCTCTCATGCAACACATCTGTAGTCTTAGAAGTAATTTTTCATTCACCACCCAACTTGGTTCGGATTGATGATATTCACCACGAAGACCAATCTCTTGGAACCATGTAGATGTAACAATCAAGTCTAGCATGTCATTATGGCAAGGTACTAGGAGCGTCGTTATGGATATTTTGTTGATGCCTAACAATCATACACATTCTACATGATCCATCATTCTTCTAAGTCTACTACTTCGCCGTTTGAATTTTCTCCGTTTCTTCTCACTTTTGGATCTCTTCCTTCAACATCTGGTTGGAGTCTTGAAGGTCCCTTTATAGTCATATATATTAAAAATGAATGAGATGAAAAGGTTCAAATTCAATTAAGGATAAAATTTCAGATTTCAAGTGGAGGGAAAATAGCCAAACTTGTGGAGGCAGGGAACGTAATCTCGGCCGAGTCTCGGCAAGAGTTGGCCGAGTCATAACTCGGCCTGGTTCGAGACAACTCGGATGCCTCAGTCGAAGTGTGATCCGAGTCGAACCCGGATCGGGTTCGACTCGGATCACACCTTTTCGCCCGTGATCGAAGGCGGCGACGCATATAAACCCATAAAGGTGACGAAAAAAAATCTCCAAATCCAAATCACCCTCTCCGCCCGCTCCGCCGTCACCCTCGCTCCGCCGGTCAGGTACCCACTCTCTCCCTCTGACCTCTCTCTCTCCGTCGATATCTCTCCCTCTTCGTCTCTCTCTCCCCCTCTGCGTCTCTCCCCCTGTCCCTCTCTTTCCCTCAGTCTCTCGTCATCTCTCTCCCTCTCTCCGTCAATCTCTCCTCTCTACGTCTCTCCCTCTCTCTCTCCATCGATCTCTCTGTCTCTCTCTCCCTCTCTCTCCCCCACTGCGTCTCCCCCTATGTCCCTCTCTCTCCCTCAGTCTCTCTGTCATCTCTCTCCCCCTCTCACTCCGTCGATCTCTCTCCCCCTGTGTCTCTCCCTCTTTCTGTCGATCCCTCTCCATCGATCTCTCTCCCTCTCTCTCCGTCGATCTCTCCCCCTCTGCGTATCTCCCTCTGCCCCTCTCTCCCTCAATCTCTCTGTCATCTCTCTCCCTCTCTCTGTCAATCTCTCTCCCTGTCTTTCTCTCCCTCTGTGTCTCTCCTTCTCCGTCGATCTCTCCCTCTGTTCTCAGCCCCTCTCTCCGTCTCTCTCCCCTTCAGTCTCTCTCTATTTGAGTTTAATGTAATTTAAATTAGTTTAGTTTAGTTTAATTTAGTTTAATTTAATTTAATATAATTTTGTTATTTTAATTAAGTTAGGTAATTTAATAATTTTATTGAAGTTAGGTAATTAATTTAATTTAGTTTAATCTAGTATAAATTAGTTTAGTTTAGTTTAGTTTAATTTAGTTAATTTAGTTAATTTTAGTTTTAATGTAATTTAACAAATAATTTTTTAAATTTCAGTATGGCTCCAAAGCAACGCGATATTGGATGGGAACATGGTACCCCGTTGGTGAAGTAGAAAACTTGTGAAGTGTAATTATTGTGGGAAACAAGTCCATGACGGTATCACTAGATTGAAGCAACATATAGCACATGTACCCGGTCAGGTGGACAGATGCTTGCGAGTACCAAAAGAGGAATCTCAAATAATGAGACATCTTCCTGAAGGTAGCAAAGAAAGAGCGGCCATAAAATTTAAGAAAGGGCAACTTATGAAATCTTTAAGTGAGAAAGATTTTTATGATGTGACCGATGAAGATTCTGATAATAAAATTGAAGAAGTTGATGGTTTGGAAGGAGTTGAAAGAAGACAACTAAAACAAACTATGAAAGAAAATCGTAAAATGGCTTGGGATCGGCAGAAGGTCATTCAAGAGATATTGGTGGCAGTAGTTCGCAGCCTTCAGGATCAGGGATTAACCGTGGATTGCGTCGGAGTTTTACTACTAGAGAAGCTGAAATTCCAGCTCGTGATATTGATCCTTACATGTTCCAAATAAAATAGAAATCAATCAAAAGCATATGCTCAACTGAGAATATTAAAAAGGTTGGAAAATCTATGACGAAATTCTTTCACTACAATGTAATACCATTCAATGCAGCTGATAGTGGTCCTTACTACCAATCCATGATTAATACTATTGCGGAGGCGAGCCCAGGTATAAAAGGCCCTACAGGGTATCAGATTAACAATCTTTATTTAGAGGAGGAAATGAAAGAAATTGAAGTATATATTGCTTCAATAAAAGCAAAATGGCCGCCGTGTGGTTGCACAATCATGTGTGATGGCTGGAGTTCCTAGAATAGAAAACCTGTTGTTAATTTCATGATTTATTGTGATAGAAGCATGATTTACCATACTTCTATTGATACTACTAATATCTCGAAGACCGCTAATTATATATTCTCGCTAATTGATAAAGTTGTAGATGAAGTTAATGAAGAAAATATTGTGCAGGTTGTAACAGAAAATGAGGCAAGTCTCAAAGCAGCTGGGCACTTATTGATGGAGAAGAGAAAACATTTGTTTTGGTCTCCCTGTGCAGCACATTGCATTGATTTGATGCTTGAAGATATTGGCTCAGTGAAATCAGTCAAGGAGACATTAGATGATGCTAAGATGATCACATCATTCATTTACAATAGCCTCAAAGTGGTGAATTTAATGAAGCTATTTACCAGAGATAGAGATTTGATGAGAACAGGTATAACACGATTTGTCACTGAGTTTATTTCTATTGAAAGCCTTATTCGCTATGAACAAGATTTGAAAAGAATGTGTACAATAACCGAATGCGTGAATTCAACAAGAAAAGCAGTTGAAGTGTGAGAGATAAGGTTTCTAATCTCATTCTGACTGACCGGTTTTGGAAGAAGGCAAGAGAGGTTCAAAACATTATAGATCCTCTTATCAGAATCTTAAAGATAGTGGAGCAGGACAAGAAACCTGCATTATCTATTATATATAAAATTATGGATAGAGCAAAATGGCTATAAAGGCATCAAATAAGAACTGGAAGAAGTACTAGGATATCATTGATAGAAGACAAGAGGGACAATTGCATACACTTGCATGTTGCTGGTAATTCATTTGCCTAAAAATCATATCTGTTGACTAGAAATTGAAACTGTCATATCATAACAATCATGTGCTTATATTATTGCAGCATATTTTTTAAATCCAACACTCTAATATTCAAAAAAATTTTCTACACATCCAGAAATAAGAAATAGATTAAAGGAGGTCATTAAAAGATTGGAGCCGGATTTGAATTAACAAGCAAGAGCTATTAATGAGGTAATAATAATTTATTTATTTCATCGATATAATGTTATGTAAATATTAACACTTATAATGTGTATTCTCACAGATAAAATTATTTGTGGATGGAGTTGGGAATTTGGAAGCTTACTGACTAGAAGAGCAGTGCAACAATCTCTTCCAGCTGATTGGTGGATTAATTATGGCGAAGAAGCTCCCAATCTACAGAAAATTGTCATCAAAATTTAAGCCAAGCATGTTCTTCATCGGGTTGTGAAAAAAATTAGAGCACGTCGTCGCTAATTCATACAAAATTGCGCAACCGGTTGGCAATGAAAAAGTTGTATAAACTAGTATTTGTGCATTACAATATGTGGTTGCGAGTAAGAAACATAACATGCAAAAGCGATGATTATTACAACCCAATTGATCTGAACAATATTTTCAATTATGACATTTTGAATGAGTGGATTCGGAAGGGAGGACAACCGATGTTACCGCCAGATGACTTAAGTTGGTGGATAAAGGTATTCGTCGTAGTGACGAAAGTGGCGGTGATGACGACGACGATGGTGATGGCGGTGATGGTAACGGCGGTGATGGCGGCGACGATGGTGATGGTGATGATGATGATAGCGGTTGTAGAGGTGATGGCGGTAATGATGTGGGACGGAGGGAATTTTAAAGTTTGTGGTGGGAATTTGGTGGAATTAGGGAAAACAGGAATTTTGAAAAATGATATAATCACGGATTGCAACTCGAAGCTTGGCTCACCACCTGAATCGAATTCAATCTATGAGATAAACCAAAAACAACACAAGTTTTACAAGAAAACAAAATTTTAATCAAATCATCATTACTTTCAAAGTTCAATATCTGGCTATTTATATAGCCTACAATACGTGCACCATAAATTATTGATAACATCAAATGTAATTAAAATTAATCCTAAATCTCAACCAAATATACTAAAATCTAAATTTTAAATAAAATCTAAAATCTATTAAATTTGAACCGTTCAATTCCCCCATCATCATAGTGAATAATTAGGTATAATGTCTCTTTTCTTGCGTGGATATTGTAGTAACTAAAGTAACCTGCATTTTATTGTTATTGTTATCATCGCTTCTCTAAATCATAAGCTAAGGTGGAAAGTTAGATATTGTGTTGCAAAGCTGGACTTGGACTCACCGACTTAAAAAGAATTGATTTGATATCGGCGATGAGATGGATTGAGATTGAATCTGGATGGCCGATGGCTTTAATGAAATAATAAAGGAACAGTAAGGACTTCAAAGAAACAAGAATTCATAATTCCAACCTCAATTTCTCTCAATTTGTTAATTAATCAAACAAAAATTAATATTGGTTAGCGCAAATAAAAACAAATCTCAAACTAAACTTTAACCAACCAGTCCTTACCTAATATATAATAATAACACTTAATAACAACTTATGTCGTAAAAGAAAGAGAAATAAGTCAAATCAGTTCTGCCATTCTAATGTTCGAACTACATCCCCCAATATCAATATTTTGGACTGATTCTCATAGTGTCGGTGTGACAGAATACTATTACGATATGACGAGACGAAACGGTTGATATTGCCAATTTGATGCCAAAAAATCCTACAAGCGATACCCATAATGAGATTTCAAAACATGATCACCTCAAATAGAACGCAGAACCGCTTGAACCTATGATTTCTATCAGACAATGGTTCATTTTAGCAGACTAGTCATTCACAACCCTTCTTTTTGCAAAACTCATTTCCCACTTATGTTCTCTTCCGTCTTAACCATCACTTCATGCGGTATAATCCACAATTCTAATTTGTGGATTGTAATGTAATACTTAACGACTTCACAACAGGACATTTAACAAGCCATACAACTTTGAATCTTCCATCTTATACTTGTTTATAACAGGCTATGTGAGGGTGAAATATTTTTTTTCAAGCGTCAACTATCCTAGCATTCAACAAACACCTTCAGCAAGCACTCTATTAGTCCTCTTAAGTCTTATCGAACAATTCAACATGTCCTACCATTATGTGCCCCGCGACGTGTACATTGGATATATGCCTCAACTGTCATAAGAAGACACAATACACAAATACAGGCACAGAATAAATCTCAAAACAGTTCATACTAAATAACAATTCCACAGCAAGAAGTGTCATCTTTTAATATGGTGTCCAACACGAGATACGCTTTGCGATACAAGTGTCCATGCTTCATGACCAATTTTCTATTAAGGTTTACTCCACTATTCACAATATTAAGGTCTTGCATACATCTTAAACCAATTCATCGTTTAGTAGCAGTTTTAATTGTGTTCTGTTTTGCTCCTTCCTTTAATAGGTAACTGGACTCTAGTTTTTAATTGACATTTTCGCCATTACAATGTTTAGTTTCTCAATGACTTCTGCCCATCGAACATTGTTATGCAAATAACATAAATAAATTGCAGGAAATTAGGCTGCTTGGCAGCATATCCTAGTGTAATATGCATGCATAGCAACAAAATTGCCAACACAATATAATGAAGTCCCTCTACTGCCTAAGTTGTACTCTCAAACTTTTATTACTGTAAAATTAGTGCTGCAGTGCATTACAGTTGACAAACAGTTGAACAACAAAGAATTTTCTTTTCAGTATAATTTCTTTTCAATTTATATCTTGATAGTCATTTGTAGTCCAGAGTTTATTTGATGTAGTTCAAGTTAGATTGCCCCATGTAATTTCCCAACGCATGTGAGTACTATGACCTTGCATGACTTAGATTGAAGCAATGTTTAGACAGAAGATAAGACAATTAAAAAGTAATCTGAAGAAATATGAAGATAATATACAAAAGGAGAGAGAGTATGCTGGCTTGCAATTGAAGTCTCTTGATATGGCGTGGGTCTATATTCAAAGAAAGGACTAAAAATGTCAAATTAGCTTTCCTCTGATTAGTTAGAAATGCGTACCAACAAAGGGAGCAAATTTTTGGACTCTAATAAATGGCATCATATAAGTGTATTATTTGATGTAAAAGCATAGAGAAGCTATGGAGGGAAGCTCAGTTCGTGAGGACTCAATTATAAAAAAAATGCACATATTAATTGTTTGTCTGTGCAGAGTTTAATCTTAGCATGCCTTACCATTTGTTTATCTGAAGGCTGGCACATGACCATACAGCTAAACCTCACTATTCCCTTACCTATCATGATGTAAAACGGAGGATCACAATCACCTTCAATCTAAAAATTGAAGAAATAGGGTTTTGAAAAAAAGAAATAGAAAAGATATTAAGGTTTAGAAAAAAGATAGATGTTGAGCTCCGCACCCCTTGCGCTGGCCTCACACCCCTTACACCACAGACTTCACACACAAATACTCAAAAGTACCCTCAAGAGAATTTAACTGGAAAGTTTTCAATTATTCATTGTCCATCTTATTCATTGAGATGAGCCTCTTTATATAGGCTCTTACAAAATGAGCTTCCCTATCACAACCGATGTGGGACTAAATTTCAATAAAAAATAAATAAACTCAAAGAAAATAAACTAAGGCATAGAGTCATCTAAGAACTGATGATGTCCTCACCATTTTTTCAGGGTGGGAGAAACTCGACCCTCTCAAGTGAGCTCTCACGAAACATCTCAATCGGGCAAAAGTGGTGGTCGTGGCAGCAGCACTGATGCGTCATCGCCGACCCAGGGTGGTGGAGGTGAAAATGAAGAAGAAAATATTGAAGGAGATTGGAACCAGAAGCTCTAATACCAAGCTGATGTAAAACGAGAGGATCACAATCACCTTCAAACTAAAAATTGAAGAAATATGATTTTGAAAAAAGAAATAGAAGAGAGAATAGGGTTTAGAGAAAAGAACTGGATAAATGTTGGCTTCGCACCCCTTACTTGGGCTTTACACTCAAATACTCAAGAGCACCCTCAAGAGAATTTAACTGGAAAGTTCTTAATTATTCATTATTCATCTTATTCATTGATTTGAGCCTCTTTATATGGGCTCTTACAAAGTGACTTCCCCATCACAGCCGATGTGGGACTAAATTTCAATAAAAAACAAATAACTCAAAGAAAATAAACTAAGACATAGAGTCATCTAAGAACTGGTGATGTCCTCATCATATAATTCCTATAAAGATTAAGCCAAAGCCTGTGTTAATGTGTTGTATTTCTTCAGGTTGGTCAACGTTCCCTGGCCTAGCCCATCCATTTATATCACTAAATGTAGTCATTTAACTGAGTATAAATGATATATGAATTATTGACATGCAGACACAGGTTCGTATTAATGTTATACAGATGTCAACATAGGTACTGCTTTCTCCATATTAGCCAAGTACCTGCAAAAAAACAAATGAGATCCTACCTTCATCTTGATTTTGAGTATGAATCCCTCCAATCTTCCTTAATTTCATGTTACTAGTTAACTTTAAAATTGTTGGTTACTCCTCTAATTAGATCCCTATAGTTCATTCAAACCAACAATTCAGTTAACCATAATAAGTTTAAAGATTATGATCATTTTTCTGTGTAACCCTACTACTAATCCAAAAGAAACATTTTTTCACCATAAACATTACCCATCCTGCTATCCCAAAACAGCCACCACCCCACCATACCTATATCTAAAACCATCTCAATCAGTCTGCCTCATAAATCTGAATCCCCGACGGTCTTCTCATCCTTGCATCCCATTCTCTTAGTGCCTCTTCCTTCTTCACTCGATTGAATTTAGGGTTAGTTACATCTTCCAAGTCCCAAATGTGTGGCTACGTTGTCCGGTCACATCTACTTAAACTCCTCACTATCATTCTTCATATCACAACATTTTTTATTCACCCTCTGTGTTTGATTTCTAAAACATTTGGACGTATCTTTTCACACAAGTCAATCACAGTTTACATCTTTTCCTGAAAAAAAATTAAAATTGCTCTCTTTCACAGAACAACATGATTAGCTGAACGTACTTCTTTTGTTCTTTCCAATTAAGAGTTTCCAAGTTTTTGTACTTTGAAATATGTTGGGTAAATTGTGTTAATTCTTAAAAACATACAAATCAATTTTATTGAAAACAAATTTAAATTAAACTTTCTAGCATGCTACTACAGAACTAAAACAATATATGTAATAATCTGGTCTGGAAAATGCAGTCGCGTAGTCGCTGCCTTAAAGGATCAAAAACCCGTCTCCTTGCCCAGACGTTGATTCGCTTTGTCCAGTAGCGATAAAAGAATCCCCCAGAATCACCAGCACTCGGCCTAAGATAGTAGACAGAGCCTCTTTCTCAGATAGAGAATAGTTGCCCAGAAAATAAAATAAAACTTGAAGAAATATGATAGTAGAAGAAAGAAGAATGTAGTTGTTTGTTATATGAGGACGAACATAGGGACCCTTTTTATAGGCAAAGAGCTATATCTGTTACTAACAGCCCCACACAAATCAAGCGCACGTTCAGATTTGTTGCAATTAATTTGCAACTCTGCGTCAGGTCAAAAAAATGTTACAAATCAAAACAGTAATTGTGAAGTACTTCGGAGAGTGTGAGACGGAGCTCGGGGTTCATTCCGAGTTCAAGTACTCGGGGATGACTCCGAGTCCAAGTGCCCGGGGTCGTTACGAGATGAAGTGCTCGGGGACGCTCCGAGATCACCCGAGTCAAGTACTCGAGGATCACTCCGCGTCTCCAAGTACTCGGGAATCATGCCAAGTCCAGGTACTTGGGGTCACTGCACCAGATGTTAGGAGATAGCTCTGAAGGGCAAAATCAAAAAAAGAGACCTAAAATGTAGCAGGTTCAAGAACTCCTTGAACGGAGCTGCATTCATGTCCGCAGGTCGGGTGCGTGCCACCGAACCCGAGCCGGCCCGGTTCGGCGCGTGTGTGTGCGTGTGGCAAGGTGGCCCATGGCCTCACACATAACAATAGACAATGAAAGAGTTCATACATAAATCACTCAATTTTTTCGGTCTAATGTGGGAGTAAATATCAAATCCAAATTGAGGAAACTCAAGTTCTCCCTCCATCAAATACACATCCAACAATAACTAACCCAATATCAGAAAGAAAGTTACAGTTCCTACTAATTGAGAAAGTAATCACAACCAAATTTAAGAACCCAACAGATCAATCCTCTCTTCGTTAAATAAAAATATTTACTTTGCCATAAATATATGTACTTCAAGTGCATAAGCCCATATTTCTAGTAAAGGTCTTTAGCAGCACTAGCTCTATCTCTAACAAGCAGTTCAACAAACACACACTCTACGCTACAGAATCCAAAACTTCAAACTTTCATACTTACTTCTTAAAGCAATCCAACAGCTCGTCTAGCGCCGCCGCGTCCACATCAGCCATCACAGTGAACGGCTCCTCCGGATCATCGGATCCGGGTCCGGACCCGGTCCGATCCAGCGTCACCTCCCCGCTCGGCGGCCGGTAAAGGAACAGGTCGTACAAGAACCGCCCCTGGGGGTGAGCAGAGCCGCGTAGATGGGCGGCGGCACTCTGAAAGGGACATTAGGGGTGGACAAGTAAGAGGAAGCGGTCGAGGTCTGATCACCGCCGGTGGTTTTAAGAGGCTGCGCGAGGGGGCGGACGTCGTTGGTGAGGAGGCCCTGGAGGAACTTGAAGGTGTCGCTGCCCCGGAATCGGATGACGGATCGGGTGGCGAGGCGGCAGGCGATGGGGCCCACGTCGTCCAATGGCGGGTTAGGGTTAGGGTTTTGGAGGGAGAGGAATCTTCTCGAAGAAGGAGAAGAAGCGCAGAGGAGGGATCGGTGAAATTTGGAAGGGGAGCGGAAAAAGGCATTCTTTCTACTTTTGTTTCTCAGTTCTTGTTGCAGACGGCGAGCTTTGCTTTGCGCTCTAGAACTCAAATTGGAGGATGAGTGAGAGTGGCGTTGAAGTGACGCGTGGGATTCACGTGTCACCCTCTGGATTTTTGGGGCCGCACTTCCACCCAAGTGCCTCTAGACAGTTACTATTCATATCAAATAATATCATTCCTCGTACTCGGACAAAAAGCAAGAGCTCCCCATGTGGCAAGAATCTATTAAAAGTTTTAATAAAAAAACAAAAAGAAATTCGAAATAGTGTTTGCTCGCAAGCGCAGGCTCATGCAAGGGGAGCCTGCCCCTCAAGTCAGGTGATTGACAAAAACACAGAGTTTAAAAAAGTATTTATCTGATGGGTTATGAACTATGAATTCCTGGAATGCAACCGTAGTAGCAATAACTATATGGGTGGATCCTCATAGAGAGATGCAATGGAAGCGTTTCGACACAGTTTTGTTCTTGGAAGAAAGAGTTGTTTGAAAAAAAATTGGTTTTGTTTTAATTTAGGAGAAGAAATCATAGTTCACTAATCGTCAACCACCACTAACTTACTAGTTCATGAAGACTAAACATCATCTTGAAGTATAAAAGTGTTCCTAAAAAAATCTACTTCAAGTAAGAGATATAAGATGAAAAGTTAACCCTAATTGAAACACACTAATTGAAGTTCAATATTTAATTATCTAAGCTTTCTAAGCATAAACTAAGGAAAATTGTTTAGATCAACTTTAGGTTATCAAAGCGATCTAAGCATAAAATTAGGAAAAACTATTAACTGGTATTAATAAGAATAAAGTTTACTTTTTATCATCATAAGTCTTTAATAAGATTACTTAGTTTTAGGGTTAGAACATGCATGAATTCAATCAGTTTAAACAATCATAAAACTAGAAGTAGTGGTGGAGAGATTAGCAAACCATCAAGTGTATTTAGTTACTCATGGTAGAATAAAAACAAGGCATGATTTTGAAATAAGAAAATTGCATGAATTAAAGAAAAGCAAGTAAAGAAAACAAAAGAGATAAGAGAAAAACAATAAAACCTTTATATTGATGTGTCGCTTCCAATTACAAGAGCCCCTTCTTCATCACAAAATCTTCTGAAAAAAATCTTAGAATTACAAAGCTAAATTCAAAAAATAAAGAAAACTAAAAAAAGTCTAAATTGTGATCTCTGAGATACCCACTGCTGCTGCTTCTGGTGTGCTATTTATAAGGAAAATAGAAAGTAGAGTCTTAGTCGAACACACAGACCCAATCGCCACGCCAGCCGCCACAGGAACGCCGCGTTTCCGCGGCTTTTTCTGAGAAAACGCGGCTTTTTCTGAGAAAACGCGGCAAATACTGGGAGTCTGGGGTTGTGTTTTGGCTCTGGCTTCCTCTCATCCATCCATCTAGAAATACATCCTCAGAATTTTTATTTGAACTCTGAATTTTAAAATAATCTCCTGTCCTAGATAACTTAGAAAATAAGTTACTCAAATCTGAGTTTAAATTTAAATTTTCCCCTTTTATCTTTGACTTGTAACTCAAGCAATATGATTTGAATTGATTGTCTCCTTTATCTCTGAATCAGGATAGGGATTATCTCTTCTATCCTTCTTTTCATCTTTATTTCAAATTGATTTAATTTGAAATCTAAATTTAAATAGGATAAGTGGATAAAATAGAAGATTCTTCTACTCTTATCTTTTTTTTTAAATATCTACACACAATAAACAAAAGAGGATTAAATAGCAAAATAAATAGAGAATAATCAAGAATAACTGTGTAAATATGACAATAAGTATGCAAATATGAAATGTAATCACACCCCACACCTATCTTTTAATCGTCCTCGAGCAAAATAAAAAGAAAAACTAATCTAAACTAACTCACTTTCGTAGAAATCACTGTTGCACTTAGCATGTGCAACAAGCCATTAAACCTTTAGATTTCCCTTAACGGACGAGATTTGTCTCTTGAAGATTTTCAGTGAATTACACCACAAATTCGATGAAAGAATTGATAGATAAGAAAAGACAAAGATAAAAAGGATACAAAAAAATAAGGATAAAAGAAATATTATATTTTTTCTATCTCACAACAAGTACTCACTAGCAATTAAATTAATAAGTTTTCAACAAGTTTAAGCCTAATCAAGTTCAATCATAAAATCAAGAAATCTAATCATTTTTCCTTAAAGATCTAAATTTAATATTTTCACACCAATCCTTTCTAAGTCTTTCAATCTTATGCATCTTTGTGTAAGTGATAAAAGTTTTAACTTGGGAATATTTGATCTGACTTCACCTTTTTAAAATATACATAAATATATTTATTTTTTTGAAAGAAGTTCGAAGTATTACCACTTCGTTGCCCTTTAAGCACTTTTCTTTTTTTAATATGTATCTCTTTTCTAATTTTTTTGTGTAAATATCAAGGCTTCTTAAGGCCCTAATACCTAACTACTTGATTATTAGATGTGCTAATATATATGTTATATTTATACATACATACATACATACATACATACATACATATATATATATATATAATATATATATATATTTATTTATTTTCTTCTTTTTTCTTTTTCTCTTTCAAACTTACCTAAATACCTTTCGCGTAAATACCAAGACTTGCTTAGGCCAAAGCACCTAGCTAATCAATAATTAGATTTGTTTATTTTTCATGTGTGTGTGTGTGTATGTATTCATCGCAGGCTACGCTATCATCATCATTCTAAGAATAAATCTTATGTGTATGTGTATATGAGATACATAATCATGTCAACATATTCTAGATAGTGTTTATTTAAAAAAAATTATCTTTAAATAAAAAATTATAGATTCTTTCAAATTGATCTTACCATCAAAATTTCAATTTTTTTTATTCTTAATTCTTTAAAGCTATTTATACTTTTTACAAAATAATAAAAAATATTCTATTTTCTATTAAATGTTAGTAAAAAAAATTCTATATTAACTGTTAGTTTAAAAAAAAATTGTTTGGTAAAATGTTAGGTGTTAGATGTTAGTGCACCCCCGCATCTATCTCATGCATTATCCCCAATTTATGAATGAGTGTGTGTGTATGAAATGAAATAAAAAAGAGGTAGTGTTACCGATACGTTGGGTCAAAGAGACCTATGGATGTTTATGCTTTCGGTACCGATTCCAAGAACGGTTCCAAACGTTGACCATTAACCATGAATTCGTTACCATTCTTAGCGTCACATATTTCTACCGCTCTATGTGGAAACACAGCTCTAATAATAAATGACCCTTTCTATCGTGATTTCAACTTGCTTGGAAAAAGATAAAGCCCAGAATTGTAGAGTAAAACTTTTTGTCTAGAGATAAAAGTTTTTCTCACGATAAATTTATCATGAAAAACCTTAATCCTATTCTTCGTAATCTTCGCATTTTCATATGTCTCATTTCTCAACTCCTCAAGTTCGAAAATTTGCAATTTTCGAGGCCCACTGGCCTTGTCTAGGTCAAAATTCTATTGCTTGATAGCCCATAAGGCCTGGTGTTCAAGCTCATCGGGTAGGTGGCAGGCCTCACCAAAAACTAATCTATACATAGACATACCTGAAATCATTTTGAAAGCGGTCTGATAAGCCCATAGTGCATCTATGAGCTCGGTGAACCAATCTTTCCTGTTTTGACTAACGGTTTTCTCCAAAATAAGTTTTATTTGTCGATTAGAGATCTCTACCTACCCACTTGTTTGAGGATGGTAATGTGTGAACAATTTGTTTGTGATGGCATATTTCCGCATAAGAGCTTCAAAAGTTCTATTGCAGAAATGAGTGCCATTTTCGCTGATTTTAGCTCGAGGGGTTCCGAAGTGAGAAAAATATTCTCTTTCAAGAATTTGATAACAACTTTGTTGTCATTTGTCTTGCAAGGAATAACCTCTACCCACTTAGACATATAGTCCACAGCTACCAAGATGTATTGGTGTCCAAATGTATTAGGAAAAGGACCTATAATGTCGATGCCCCAAACGTCAAATTCTACTTATAGAATTGGGTTGAGAGGCATCATTTTGTATTTTGAAATCCTACCTATCATTTGACACCTTGGGCACGTCTTGCAAAAATCAAAGGCATTTTAAACAAAGTGGGATAATAAAAATCACTCTGTAGCACTTTTTCGGTAGTTTTGTGGGGACCTAAGTGTCCACCGCATGCAAGTTCGCGACAAAAGGATAAAACGCTCTTAACTTCCTCATCGGGAATACATCTCCTAATGATTTGGTTGGAACAATATTTGAAGAGATAATGTTCCTCCCAAAAGAAGTATCGGACTTGAGATAAGAATCGATATACATCTTGTCTTGACTAGTGAAATGGGGTATGGTTTGTGACTAAGTAATTGACTATATCGACAAACCATGGTTCCCTATAGATTGCTAAAATTGTTCATGGGAGAAATCGTTATTGATTGTCAACTCGTTGGAAGGTACCTTTGGGACACGAGAGAGGTGATCGGCGACGACGTTTTGAACACCCTTTTTATCTCGAATTTCACGATCAAACTCTTGAAGAAGGAGGATCCAACGACTGAGTCGAGCCTTCGCATCCTTCTTAAGCATTTGGTATTGAAGTAAAGAATGGTCGGTGAATATGATGGTTTTGGTCCCAAGTAGGTATGGATGAAACTTTTTCAATGCAAACACTACCGACAAGAATTCCTTCTCGGTTTATAATATAGTTCAATTGCATCATTAAGTGTCCTACTTATATAGTAGATCACGTGCTGCTTGTTATCGATATGTTGTCCTAAGACAGGGCCTATTGCAAAATCGGAAGCATCGCACATGATCTCAAATGATTTGGACCAATCCGGGCCAGAAATTATTGGTGCTGAAATAAGTATCATTTTAAACTTCTCCCAAGCGGTAAGACATCCATCATCAAAGATGAAGGGCACATCCTTAGCTAAAAGGTTAATTAAGAGTCTAGCAATTTTGCTAAAGTTCTTAATGAACCTACGATAGAATCTGGCGTGTCCTAAGAAAGATCAGATGTCTTTCACATATCTGGGTATGGGAAGCTTGGCTATGACCTCTATCTTCGTCTTATCCACTTCAATTTCTTTTCTAGAAATTTTATGACCTAAGACAATCCCATGTTGCACCATGAAGTAGCACTTTCCCAATTTAAAGTCAAATTCTTTTCAGTGCATCATTCGAGGACAAGTTCAGGATGATAAAGATATTGATCGAATGAGTCTCCATAGATGGAGAAATCATCCATAAAGATATCTAAGAATATTTCAACCATGTCAGAGAATAATCTTACATACAACGTTGAAATATCACGGGGCATTGCATAAACTAAAAGGCATTCGGCGATAAGCGAAAATCCCAAATGGACAAGTAAATATTGTCTTCTCTTGGTCCTTCAGAGCTATAGGGATTTGATTGTACCCCACGTAATCGTCTAAGAAACAGTAATACTCATGGTCGGCTAGTCGTTCAAGCATTTGATCGATAAATGGAAGAAGGAAATGGTCTTTGCGAGTGATAGCGTTTAACTTCCGATAGTCAATGCAGAATCTTTGTAGGGATCATGTTTCGACTAACTCTTGATTTTCATTTTCTACCACGGTAAAACCAGATCTTTTAGGGACCGCATGGATTGGGCTGACCCATTGGCTATCAAAAATGGGATAAATTATCCCATTATCTAATAGTTTCACGATTTCAGCTCAAATGACTTCTTGCATAATAGGGTTTAGCCTACGCTGCAGGTCCCTCTTTAGTTTTGTCTCTTCATTTAGATGGATCTGGTATTGAATTATAGCCAGACTCAATCCCTTTATGTCAGTCATTGTTCAGTTAATAGCTTCCCTATGTTTTCTAAGGGTTGTAATAAGGTTTTCTTCTTGCCCGTCAGTCAGATGGGATGCAACGATGACTGGAAGAGTTCTTGTTCGCCTAGGTAGACGTACTTGAGATGTTTGGGCAAGGTCATTAGTTCTAAGGAAGGGGATGACTCAAGAGATGGAGAAGTCAAGCTTTTTGGCTCTGGGTCTAATGAACTTGGGCTTGATGCCCAATCAATTGTAAAATTGACAATCTTATCAAGGTTTAAATCCTCGGATTCCAACTCGACATCACATTCAGCTTCTAGTTATCTTCTCATTTTGCTCACTTGTCAAATTCTCAATGAGGTTTATCTCAAAGGGTTGATCGTCTATATCATAAGGTTGTTCTCCTAGATTAAAGATGTTGACTTCTTTAGTCATGTCTCCAAAGGTCAATCTCATGGATCCATTCCTACAATTTATGATTGCATTGGCATTCGCGAGGAACGGACGCCCTAGGATGACGGGAATTTGAGACCTAGGATTAGAAACTGGTTGGGTTACTAGAATAATGAAATCGACTGGGTAGATGAATCCCCAATCCAGAAAAGGACATCAGTTATTTTTTTCTTTGGAACTTTAATTGATCGATCAGCTAGCTGGATCGTAACTTGAGTAGGGCTAAGCTTGCCCAACTCAAGTTGTTTGTATACTGACTAGGGGAGCAAACTGATACTTGCTCCCAAATCAAGAAGTGCTCGATTACTTTCAGTTTGACCTATTGTGTAAGAAATGGTAGGGCAATCAGATCCTTATACTTGACATGGATCTGATTAGACAATAGCTCACTAATAATCTGATTAGACAATAGCTCACTAATATTAGTGCCTAGAAAAACTTTCTTAGGCATATTGGTCTTTCTTTTCTTGGTGCACATGTCCTTAAGGAATTTTGCATAGATAAGGACTTGTTGTATTGAATCAAGAAGGGTAAATTAAAATTTACTTGATTGAACATCTCAAGTATTTTCTCTATGTGTGCATTATTGTTATTCCTAAGCCTATTCAGAAATGGGGTCATAGGCTTATGCACCTGTTTGGCTGACTTATCTTTTTGTTCAGAGTTGGGACTTATCTTTTTGTTCGGAGTCAGGTGGGGTGGGACTAGAAGAAATAGATGCTTGTATTGGATTCAGTGGTATTGATACTTGGTTATTAACTTGTTTTTCTGACCTCAATGTATAAACTAAGTTACACTGATTTGGATCTTGAGTCTCATTGGCCTGCCTAAAGTTTCTAGGATTTGGCAATGGTTGACTAGGCATAGTCTCGTTGGTTCTTTCACTAATTGAATTAGTTTGTTGACTGACTTGATTCTCAATCATATGCATGGATTGAATTAGTGTTCCTTGGATCTTGTTAAAGGTATCCATATTTCTTTTCATATTGGAGAATCTTGTATCTATTTATTGATTTTAGAAAGAAGGTGGTGGAACTTGATTGAGAAAATTTTGTTGATAATGAGATAGTTGGAAATTGTTGGGGAGGTTGGGTCTTTGATTGATCATTGGTGTTTTGGGCCCACGAGAAATTCGGGTGATTTCTCCAACCGAGATTGTACATTGGTGAATATGGATTATTATTGGACATTGCGAAGGCTGCATTCATGGGTTCGGGCAATGTTTGATGATCAAGGAAAAAAGAACACTCTTCGAACAAATGGTTCATAACTTAACAGTAAGTACAACACGCAGATGTGGATTGTGTTGGACTGACTTGGTTCACCAGAGCTGGCTCCTTAATTTCTAGAGCATCAAGTCTTCGCATAATGCTAGCAAATTTAGCATCCGTTGCTTTGGATGTCTCTATGGAATGGAGACCTCCCTTTGACGATGTGGGTTACTATTCTTAGATTTATCAGGAGTTAGTTGTTCCCATTAGATGGTGTTCTCCGCTAAATCTTCGTATATTTCCCATCTTTCATGTTCATCCTTTTTCAAAAATCTCCTTGACACATGGTTTCTAATAAAGCCTTATTTTGATAATCTAAATCATCATACAGAATTTGGCATAATCACCACTTCTCTAGGTCATGATGGGAGCATTGGGCAAGGAGATCATTGAAGCGTTCAAAGTATTTCCAAAAACGGTTCGGTTGTTTCTTCCTTAAACTGCATTATGTTTTTCCAGATAAGAGTGATTTTATGGATAGGGTAGAATTTCTTCAAGAAGGCCTTGATGAATTCATCCTAAGACGTAAATGATTCAGCCGCTAAACTGTATGGCCACTTTTTCGCTAGGTCCTTGAGGGCGAAAGGGACAAAACGTAACCTAATAGAATCGTCTCCTAACTTTGGTATCCTCATCATGAGACACACCTCTTCAAATTCTCTTAAGAAGGAGTATGCATCTTCGGACTCTAGACTATAATATTTCGGGAGAGTGTTGATGAGTTGTGACTTAAGCTCAAAGGTGCCGCCATCAGTTTCGGGAAGCTGAATGCAAGATGGAAGAGATGTCCTCATAGGATAAAATATATCCTGCAAGGATTTTGATTTTGCCATGTTTGGATCGGGTTAATGAAAGTACACCTAGAGGGGGGGTGAATAGGTGTAAGGATAAGCTAATGACAAATGATGCGGAATTAAAAACAAATTGCAACACACTTAGTGTAACCAAAGAGTGTAACCGAATTTTCGGTGAAGGGCTCTGGACTATCTCCTCTAAATTTCTCTAAATAAGAGTTGAGGTGCTATGTAAAGCTCTCTCAGTTTAACACAAGTATGACACACAATCAAACCCAAGCATATATATATATGATATGAACAATATGATGCAATGCTCAATGAGAGAGAGAGAGAGTTAAGAGATAGTGGATCAATCGCAAACAACAAGATATGTTTCGAGGTTCGAGCCACTGCTCTACGTCCCCGCCTTCACACAGAAGGATTTCCACTATATCGTCCACACAGGACTTCCCACACAGGGAACCTCCACTGAGGATTTGGGTAATATAAACCGGGAGAACTCAACTCCTCTCTTCAAACGATACAACCTCTATACAAGAGGCAAGGCACAACACAAATCGCCTCTACACTTGGAGTTATGGGCACTTAGCCAAACAATGATCAACCTCACACAAGAGGGATAAGGCTCAAAGCCACAACTCCACAATAATCACCTCTCACTAGAAGAACAAGACTCAAAGCCAACATTCCAACAATTACTTCTACACTTAGAGGGATACCAACACAAACAACCACAACCTCCACAATCACCTCTCACTAGAGGGATACCAACAAATACAAGGAAGGTTACAGCACTTGGTGGTATCAACAACCACAACCAAATTTTTCTCACAAACAAGATCCTAATAGATAGGATAGATAGATAGCTCAAGTGTGAGAATGTAAAGTGTTTGGAATTGAAAACAACAAAGAAAAACACTTGGGAAAATCACAAGATAGATGTTGAAATAAAGATCAAAAACCAATTCCCAATACTCTATTTTTCTTTGATTTTTTCAACACTTTAAAACAAAATAAAGATAGAACTTTTAAACCCAAAAACTCTTTTAAAACTTGTAGGTAAAACACTTAAGAAGATAGGAATTTTGCTCTTGAAATTGTTAATCAGAACAGCCCAAAGGAATGGGTATTTATAGCCATTCCAAAGCTCATGTAAATACAAAAACATGATATTGAGACATTTTAAAAGCACATTGTATATGGATAGAATCCAATATACATGTAAAGATTTATATCTATGTTTTTGACATGAAAACCAAAATCAGTTAAACCGAAAACCAAAAACTAATAAACTTAAAACTTGTGTGTGTATATGAACTTGAGCATATCAACACTATCTAATCTTTACAATGATCTAAACATACTAAACACAAACCGAGGTCTTCTTGTAGAACTCCTTCTCCAAGTAGATTCGATCCAAACGCGATCCACCGAGCTTGACTCCAACCGAGTACTAGATGCGATCTTGACACTCGAGCTCTTGAATCAACATGTGAAAGCTCCAAAACACCTTTGTTGAAGCTAATCACCTACTAATATCTTGATCAAATATCTGAAACTAAATATCACAAGATTATTAGTAAATTATAACTACATGAGTTAATCATCATCAAAACTAAAGTGAAGGGCCTTTAGGCCAACAATCTCCCCCTTTTTGATGATGACAAAACTCATGGAGTTATATATGCATGGATTAAAGTTAAACTTCATAGAAGCTCCCCTTAACTCATGCATAGCAATAAACATAAAGATATGCAATGAATGCTCAAACACAAACATGCATAAGTGAAGAATGTTTCTCCCCTTTTGCATAAATAAAAACATATATGCTCAATACCAATTGTAAAAATAAACATGCATATAGATGTCAATTGTAAGTAATCATGTATATAGAAAATTCAAAGCCATTCTCTCCCTTTTTCTAACATGCATATAAACTCAAAATCATTCTCCGAATTTCTCTTCCCTTTTTGTCAATCATCAACAAAGGGGTGAAAACAAATCAAACAATAAAGATATATATGCGATATATATTCATGATGAGGAGAGACGTTAAGTTAACTCCCCCTGCATACATGCATCTATATGAGAAGAGATGACTAAACCCTAACCACATAAAGCATAATATGCAATGTATAAAAGGAGATGTGAAGCTTCTACTACACACGTGTACTACATACCAAAGAAAAGTCAATCACTTCAATATGAAATATACTCAACATGAATCTATATAAAGAGAAGATGCTAAACTTCCCTTGCATATAAGCAATACAAATCAAAAATTATAATACCAATTGAAAAATATATCAATTTATGATAAAGATATACATTGAAACATCATGATACCAATTTATGATACAATTGAAAATAAACAAAACATTTTGAAGATACCAATTGAAAGTAAACAAAAAATTTTAAGATACTAAAAGATATCAATGTGAAAATATCTTGATACCAATTTAAAATATCTTGTAAATCTTGATATCAATAGAAAGTGAAATATTGTATGTTTTTGATACCAATTGAAAGATATATATATTGAAAATCTTGATACCAAATGAAAGTAACGACCAATTTCAAAGTAACTTGATAACAAAAAAATGTCTTGTAAATTTTTGATACCAATTGAAAGTAAAGAACCAAATTGATTTAGGTAAGCATAACTCATATCAATATAGATTTCAATTTAAAATGAAACAGGATACCAATATTGAAAATGTTAGCATATATCAAAACAAAGTATTTTTCATCATAAAGAATGAGAGTAAGATATCAATTGAAAATAAACTCGATTGAAAGATACCAATTGAAAGATAAAACATGAATTTTCTCTCCCTTTATGAAGTACCAATAAAAACAATGCATAAGCTTGTATAAGATACTAATTGAAAAATAATTGACTTTTAGGAGTAAAGCAAGCTTAGCATAAACATAATTTGTGCTTTAAGATGTAAAGATATAGTAAGCACAATCAAATCACACACACACACACACATATATATATATATATATATATATATATATATATATATATATATATATATATATATATATATATATATATATGAAAATGTAAATACCAATCGAAATTGATACTATTTAAAGTTTGAAACATACATATATAGAAAACACATATGAGTATACAAAAAAATATCAATTGAGATACAATTGAAAATATGATGAGAATCAAGTGTATAACTCATAATACATCCCTTTTCATGCACATGTTTAAAAAGATTTTCAATTAGGCTCACAAGGCATGGTTGCCAATCCGTCCGCCCTTGGTGTAAATCACCTAGAGGGGGGTGAATAAGTGATGGCTAATCTAATGGTCACTAAATGCGGAATTAAAAACTATTATGACCAAATTAAAATTCTTAAACTAAACACCAAGTTTAACACAAGAGTGTAGCCGAATTCCCCGTGAAGGGCTCTGGACTAACTCCTCTAGATTCCTCTAAATAAGAGTTGAGGTGCCGCGTTGGCTCTCTTGGTTGAAAACTAGTGTTAGCAAACAATCCCCAAGTATATAACAATTTAGCACACTATGTATATCAAGCATGAAAAGATGAAAGCAATAAGAGCATGCAAGATATAAACAAGTAAGGGAGAGAGAGAGTGAGCAATCGCAAACATAAGGGATTTATTTCGAGGTTCGAGCACCCTTGCTCTACATCCCCGCCTTCGACACACGAAGGATTTTCACTATAAACCGATCCCACCGGATCACTCGGTGCCGCCACACCTACAAGCCGAGTTCACACTTGAACTCCTTGGACTCTCTAGCCCGTACACACCGCAAGCCCACTAGCTCGCCGAGGCCGCACCTCAAACACCGAGTTCACACAAGAACCCGAAAACACCGCGAACACAACCGTCCGCCTCCTCAAAGTACAAAATAGAACTTTGGTGATCACAACACTTTGATCACCTAAAATCCTCTCACAACAAATCCCTATGGGTAGATATAGCAATGGATGGCTCAAGTGTTGTGTGAGAAAACAAGGAAAGAGATGGTGGAGGAAAACTAAAGAAATTCTCTTTTAAACACTCTTAATAAAACTTTCCTTTTGATTGAAAATATTTGCTTTCAAATTTGTGGAGAAAAACTTTTGTAAGGGTAGGAAAAAACTGGCCCAAAAACTCTCCTTAAATCTTATAGAAAACAATGCCCAAACTCCCAAATTTATAGAGTTAGAAAAACTAGCCGTTGGGGGTCTGACAGACCTATCGGTCGACCGCCCGGTCGACCGGCCAACGGTCATATTTCTGACCGTTGTGCCATCGGTCGACCGGTCGGTCGACCGAGGCCAGGATACAAAGAGCAAGTCTCTCTGTCCGGTCGACCGCCGGTCGACCGGGGCCAGAACTGGCGTGCACGTCTGTGCACGTCGGTCGACTGGCTGAAGCCAGATCAGAAAACTAGGGATTGAAAACTTGGTCTTTTTGAATGAAATAAAATCCCATAAATTCACAGAAAATTTACAAAAATAATTTTACCAATATACTTTGATAAACAAACATGCTTGCACAAAATCAAGGCATGTTACAAATAATTTGGACTATTTTTGTAACTTGAAAAATTGGCTCAAAACAAAAACGGTATTTTTCCAAACTTGAGTTTTCCAGAAATTGTTTTTCCAAAACTTCTCCAAATACAAAAAATAAGATATTTAAACTCATTTAAAGCATAGTGTGTATGGATATGATCCACTACACAAACACGGTGAAATATCTATATTTTTGACATTAAGCTCTAAATATGGTTTTGGTTAAAACATATAAACTAGAATACCAAAAATACAACTCAACCCGGTTTAGTTTTTGGTTAAAATTCTTTTGTAAAAACAAAACTATCAAGAGTGTGTGTGTATAGAATACTTGAGCAATCCACCAACTATTCTATCCTTTACATTTTATTCTAAAAACAAAATCTTAACAAAAACAAATCTAGACACAAGTCTTGATGTTGAAGTCTTCACTTGAAGTCTTCTCATCTTCTTGACTTGGTCCAAACACGATCCACCGAGCTCGACTCCTCTTGAGTACTTGATGTGGTCTTGATGCATAGGCTCGTGAATCAAACGGTGCTAGCTCCAAAACTTGACTTTAAATCCTTTGTTGAAGCTCCACACCTACTAAGATCTTGATCATGAATCTATCACTAATTAAACACAAGATCATTAGTAAATATAACTACATGAGTTGATTATCATCAAAACTAGAGTGATGGGCCTTCGGGCCAACACTTGGATGGTAGGGGTTTTCAAGAATGGGATTTGAAAATATTTTAACACGTTTGAAAACTCTACCAATTGAAGAATAATGACTAGTTTAAAGATAATATTTAAAAACTAGTGCGAAATCCTTCAAGTAAGGAATAAAACATGAATATTTTCTATGAAAACATGTAAGTCACACGATCATCGACACTCAAGGTCTATAAAGCACATATATAAGACTCATGAAAACAAAAATCATGAGTAAATAAGAGTAATGTGAGTGTAAGAATCATGTAATCACAAAATCATGAGAATAGGCAATTAAGCTCAATATGAAATTCCTTAATAAACATGAAAATCATGAAGATTTAATTTTCACAAAATAATATTAACTCCAAGAAATATGTATGTTTTGTCTAAATCTAAAGGTATACATACACATTCCTAAATACAAATGAGTTCATAATAAAATTTGCATGAAAAGCAAATGACTCAAGGGTATACATGTATATCTAAAGTTTTAAACAAAATTAACATATACATGAAGCTAAACATAGGAAAACATGTACAAAATGGGAATACAAGTTTGAAATGCATGAATCATCAAAACTAGGCTATACTAGTACATCTAATGGGTACAAATGAGCATTAAAGCACAAACATGTAATAATCAATTTGTGGCTCACTAGTTGTACAAGTATATACATAAGTTTTAATGAAAGTTACATTTAAACATGTAATCAAAACATAAAGCATAAACAAAATATAAACCAATATGATCATTATGCTAAATGCACATGTTTTAGAGATATGATATATACAATAGTTAAACTAAAGTGAGAACATAAAAATAATAATCCATATAATATGGGTGTATCTCAAATACTATATATGTATGTCATAAGTCTAATTATCATGGCATATGGCATAATGAGTATTAAAACATGACATGCTAAAAGTCAATAATATGAAAGCATGTAGGCTAAATGAGGAGTTAGAGATCGTTACCAAAACCAATAGGGCTAATCTCTAGGTCTCCAAACCATGGTGGTCCTCCCACCAAACTCTCCTTGAAAGTGATGCATCCAAAATTGTCACCGTTTAGCTCGAAACGCATTCACCTCAAGGCACCAACGCATCTCACGTCTGTGAGAGCCCACACCTACATCAAATAAAATAGGAGTGAATTTTGGTACCCATACTTTATTAGGTCCATGAGGGTTAGCACCTTTCCTAACCCAAACAAATCTAATTGCAAAATTGAATCATTAATTCTATCAAAGCAAAATTTTGCAAGGTGGCCCTTACGTCCACAATGTGTACATGTGTACACATGAGCATACCTAGTGTCATGTGTATGAACATGAGAAGCATGTGTATGTCGTAGTTTGTGTGCATGCATGTGAGGAGCATGTTTCTTGTGAAACATGGATTCCAACCGTGTGTGATTCATGGCACATTGGCTCAAAGTGGAGCCCAAATAATCAACACTCTTCTTTAAAGCACATATATCATTTGCAATAATAGAATAAGAGGTAGAGCATGCTATAGAAACACTAGATGGTGAAGCAAGATTAGCATGGCAAACATGTGAAGACAAATCATTTTCAAAGATTTATTTTCATTAGAAATCAAATCCAATTCCTTTGAAATAGAAATAATTTTGTTTTTTAAAGAATCATTTTCTTTTAAAGCAAAAACAAGTTTTGAAGATAGAACTTCATTTTTCTTCAAAACTTCATCACAATCATTTTTACTTTTAAGATTTTGTTTTCATTTAGGGCAAGATCAAGTTGGGATTTCAATGAGTCCCTTTCATTTGAAATATCATCCCTCTCTTGCAAAGCAATATCAAGTTTCGAAAACAAATCCTTGTTTTCTTCTTTCATTTTAAAAGTTTTCTTTTTCAAGAGTTGGTATTTTTTTAAAAGGTCTTCACAAACAATAGATAGTTCTTCATTTAAAGCATCGGCATCAACATGGGAGGTGCAAGATAATCCATGAGTGTGTGTAAACAAATAAGTGTGCAAATACAAATACTAGATTTGCTAACCAAGATCTCACTCCTAGGTGGTTAAACCTAAGATCAGGAGCGTAGGCTCTGATACCAATTGAAAGTACACCTAGAGGGGGTGAATAGGTGTAAGGCTAATCTAATGACAAATGATGCGAAATTAAAAATAAATTGCAACACACTTAGTGTAACCAAAGAGTGTAGCCGAATTTTCGTGAAAGGCATTGGGCTATCTCCTCTAAATTCCTCTAAATAAGAGTTGAGGTGCGATGTAAAGCTCTCTTGGTTTAACACAAGTATGGCACACAATCAAACCCAAGCATATATATATGATATGAACAATATGATGCATTGCTCATATGAGAGAGAGAGAGTTAAGAAATGGTGGATCAATCGCAAACAACAAGATATGTTTCAAGGTTCGAGCTACTGCTCTACGTCCTCGCCTTCACACAGAAGGATTTCCACTATATCGTCTACACAGGACTTCCCACACAGGGAACCTCCACTGAGGATTTGGGTAATACAAACCGGGAGAACACAACTCCTCTCTCCAAACAATACAACCTCTACACAAGAGGCAAGACACAATACAAATCACCTTTACACTTAGAGGGATGGACACTTAGCCAAACAATGATCAACCTCACATAAGAGGGATAAGGCTCAAAGCCACAACTCCACAACAATCACCTCTCACTGGAGGGACAAGGCTCAAAATCAACATTCTAACAATCACCTCTACACTTAGAGGGATACCAACACAAACAACCACAACCTCCACAATCACCTCTCACTAGAGGGATACCAACAGATACAAGGAAGGTTACAACACTTAGTGGTATCAACAACCACAAACCAAATTTTCCTCACAAATCATGATCCTAATAGATAGGATAGATAGATAGCTCAAGTGTGAGAATGTAAAGTGTTTGGAAATGAAAACAACAAAGAAAACACTTGAAAAAATCACAAGATAGATGTTGAAATAAAGATTAAAAACCAATTTCCAAATACTCTATTTTTCTTTGATTTTTCCAACACTTTAAAACAAAATAAAGATAGACTTTTAAACCCAAAAACTCTTTTAAAACTTGTAGCTAAAACACTTAAGAAGATAGGAATTTTGCTCTTGAAATTGTTAATCAAAACAGCCCAAAGGAATGGGTATTTATAGCCATTCCAAAAAACTAGCCGTCGGGCCAAGACAGCAGAAAAAATATGCAGTCGGTCGACCGCCCGGTCGACTGGCCAACGGTCATTTTTATGACCATTGTGCCTCCGGTCGACCTCCCGGTCGACCGGGCCAAAGACACGGTCGACCGCTCAGTCGACCGGCCCCCACCCGAGAGTGGGGTGCAGTCAGTCGGTCGACCGCGCGGTCGACCGGCCAAGCTGGCTGTCCATGTGCACGTCCTCGTGCACATCGGTCGACCGCTCCGGTCGATCGACCACTGGTCCGGTCGACCGCCAGTGTGTCTGGCTGGGATTATAGGATAGAAAAACTTGTCTTTTTAATTTTAAATAAATCTCATAAACTCACATAAATTTCACAAAAATAAGTTCTTGTAAGATCTTTGAAATACAAATATGTGTGACAAAAATTCAACACATATTATAAACAATTTGAACCATTTTTGTGATATTAAAATTTTGGCTTTAAACAAAATCTGTATTTTCTAAACTTCGTTTTCTCCAAAACTCATGTAAATACAAAAACATGATATTGAGACATCTTAGAAGCATATTATATATGGACTTGAGCATATCAACACTATCTAATCTTTACAATGATCTAAACATATTAAACACAAACCGAGGTCTTCTTGTAGAACTCCTTCTCCAAGTAGACTCGATCCAAACGCGATCCACCGAGCTTGACTCCAACCGAGTACTAGATGCGATCTTGACACTCGAGCTCTTGAATCATCATGTGAAAGCTCCAAATACCTTTGTTGAAGCTAATCACCTACTAATATCTTGATCAAATATCTGAAACTAAATATCACAAGATTATTAGTAAATTATAACTACATGAGTTAATCATCATCAAAACTAGAGTGAAGGGCCTCTGGCTAACATTTAGGTAGTGAATTGTTTCTAATTAGCCTAAATGTAGCTGGGTCTCTCAACCAAGCTGACATGCACAATTAGCAAAAACAAGATTACCCAATCAATCAAATAAAAGAAAATTTTCAATCAAGCCTAATTTAAGGTAAACTCAGACCTAGACGACTCCTAACTGTAGGTTACCCGCGGGAGGTATATTGCAGAATCTAACTACAAGTTAATTGGCCAGGTAGGTGGTAAGATTGGTGGGAGGTATCTGTAAAAGCGACGTGCCTAATTAAGCCAAACTACCAACCTTTGAGGTTTCGCCTCTCAATCCCCTACCTTAGTCACCGATTTGACAAGAGTTAAATTCTAACAACTTCCTCCTTAGGAGAATCTCCTAGTGAGTCCGAGTTGTCCTAGGGCTAACGTCTAGTCATAATTTTAAGTTAGGATTGGGTTGTGAGTACAGTGGATGTGGTTTGTAGGCTAAGAAAGGGTAATGACTTTCCCACCTTATCTTATTTACGGGTTTTGCCTTTAAGTCATTTTAGGTGCATGTGTGCAAGTAGATGGAATAGGATTTACTCAAAGCAAAATCAACCACAAGTGCTCCCTAATATAAATGCAATGTGAACGTACCTAGTTTCAAGCACTCTTCAACAGTAATGTAAGTAAAACAGAAATAGACACGTGCCTTAAGAAGCAAAAGTGTAAACCATTTTTTAGGTTAAACAACCAATCAATTAATGTTGAGTTATTAGAGGTATGCAGAACAGTCAAATAGATAAACAAATAAATGCAGAAAGTAAATTTTGCAATTTTAAGCAACGATGCAGAAACCTTGTCAGCAGTAGACTCCAAATGGCCACGTTTGCGCGTCTTGTTTGAGGAGTTAGGGGCTCTGCTTTGGGGTAGGGTTAGAGAGCCAATTTGATGTACCTGTCTACAATAATTTTCCTATTCTCCTATCCTGTACACAGAAACAGAGAAGTTAATTAGTAAAAGAACAAACTGTACCGTTTCCTCCCTGGCATCGATGTCAAATTTGATTGACAAAAACACAGAATTTAAAAAAGCGTTTATTTAATGGGTTATGAGCTCTAAATTCTTGCAATGTAACCATAGTAGTAATGGCTAATGGGTTGATCCTCAGGAGAGATGCGATGGAAGTGTTTCGACACAGATTTGTTCTTGGAAGAAAGAGTTGTTTGAAAAGTGATTAATTTTGTTTTAATTTAGGAGAAGAGATCATGATCTACTAATCGTCTACCACCACTAACTTACTAGTTCATGAAGACTAAATATCATCTTGAATCATAAAAATATTCCAAGAAAAATCTACTTTAAGTAAGAGATATAAGATGAAAAGCTAACCCTAATTGAAACACATTAACTAAAGTTCAACATTAAATTATCAAATCTTTCTACGCATAACTGAGAAAAATTATTTAGATCTAACGTTAGGCTATCAAAGCGATCTAAGTATAAAATAAGAAAAACTATTAACTAGTATTGATAAGAATAAAGTTTACTTTTTATCATCATAAGTCTTCAAGAAGATTACTTAGTTCTAGGGTTAGAAGCATGCATGAATTCCATCAGTTTAAGCAATCATAAAACTAGAAGTAGTAATGGAGAGATTAGCAAACCATGAAGGTGTATTTAATCACTCATGGTGGAATGAAAACAAGGCATGGTTTTGAAATAAGAAAATTGCATGAATTAAAGGAAAGCAAGCAAAGAAAGTAAAAGAGATAAGAGAAAAAACAATAAAACTTTTGTATTGATGTGTCCCTTCCAATTACAAGAGCTCCTTCTTCTTCACAAAATCTCTTGATAAATCCTATAACTACAAACTAAATTCAAAAAATAGAGAAAACTAAAGAAAGACTAAGTTGTGATCTCTGAGTTACCCTCTGCTGCTGCCTCTGGTGTGCTATTTACAGGGAAAATAGGAAGTAGAGTCCTGGTCGAACACACACACACAGCCAACCACCACGCTAACCGCCACAGGAATTTTCTACGGCTTTTTCTGAGAAAAAGCGGCAAATACTAGGAATCTGGGGTAGCGTATTGAGGTCTGGCTTCTTCTCATCCATCCATCTGGAGATATATCCGCAGAATCTTCGTTTGAACTCTGAATTTCAAAATAATCTCCTTACCTAGATAACTTAGGAAAGAAGTTTCTCAAAATCCGAGTTTAAATTTAAATTCTCCCCCTTTATCATTGACTTGCAGCTCAAGCAACCTGATTTGAATTGATTGTCTCATTTATCTCTGAATTAGGATAGTGATTATCTCTTCTATCCTTCTCTTCATCTTTATTTCAAATTGATTTAATTTAAAACCTAAATTTAGATAGGATAAGTGGATAAAATAGAAGCTTCTTCTACTCTTATCTTCCTCTTTAAATATCTACACACGATAACCAAAATGGATTAATAGCAAAATAAATAGAGAATAATCAAGAATAAATGTGCAAATGTAACAATAAATATGCAAATATGAAATGTAATCATCGGGCTCGGTGGGCCCCACCTTTTGCCCGGGCAAAACGTGCACAGTGGAGGCCGCCCACTTCATTTTTTTTTTGGTCTTTTTCCCCTGTTGCATGGGCAACTAATAAGTTGGTGCTTTGGTGAGCTGGTAAAAAAGACATAAAGTGTAGAACTCTTCCCATGGTTTTAGGGTTGTCAAGTGGGCTCGGCCTCGGGCCCAATAGGCCCAGTGCCAAGCTCTGCCTGCTCGTGAAAATGCAGGCGGGCCAACTTGAGTTCAAGTCCCCTTTGGGAACTCGAGTCTGGCCTGTGACTCGACCGGACTGGACATAGGCTGGGTCAGGCCGATTAATTTATTAAAAAATCTTTAAAAAGTCTAAAAAAAATCCTAAATTCATGCTAAAAGATTCTAAAAAAATCTAAAACATTCCAATATTAAAAATTGTAAAACTTGATGCTTTACAATAAATTCTAAAACTAAAAATTTGACAAAGAAGACTATAAGTTGTGAAATGAAACTAATTTTTTTTATTAATGATCCAATAAAATGGATAAATGAATACAAATACAATTGAAGTTTTAATTAAATTTTTTTGAAACTTATCATTTATAAATTAAAAAATTACAAGTCTTCAGACATTTTATCATTCATAAATAAAAAAAATTACAAGTCTTCAAAGTCTTCATTCATATTCTGGGAAATCTTTGATGAGATCATTAATTGTTTTATTTTGGTTTCTCTTTTCCGCATCCAGTCAATCCTTCCAGCATATGATCATCTCGATTGCATCTGACGTCAAACAGTTCTTCGTATCCTGTAGCTCTCGACCTCTTGTACTAAAAGGCAGACTCTGGTCCTACTGTAGATGTCGGAGGGGTTAGTAAATCACGTGTCATAATGGAAAGTACAGAATAAGTTGATACTTGTGATTTCCATAATGCCAAAATATCAAAATTATCAAATCCTAAGTCTGGATCGATCTCAGGAGTTGCGGCACAATGGATATAATAATGGAGCTCATTTCATATGTCAGAGGTTCTAAATTTTTTAGATACTGAGAAAATACCTAAAATAATGAACTTTTATTTCTAGATAAAGATGAAGTTTGAGATGAAGAAAATGATTGTTTATTTCCATGTGTAGCTTCATAATAATCATACAACTGATTCATAAAAGTATCAATATCTGCCCACATTATGGTAACACTATCATCATATTCCATTCATTCATAAACAATTTCAAGTAAAAATTTACATCCATAAAAATTAATCCTAGGATCCATAATAGTATCAAAATAAAAATATAAAATTTTTTTAAAGTATTTATTAAATTTTTTTCCATAGGAGCAATAATATCACGAAGAAAATCTTTACGTCTCCTGTAGAAAATACCTCGGTAATTTCCGTTAACTCATAAAATACTAAACTAGTCATGGGATAATAAATACCAGAAATAATTTTGTTATTCAAATCTTTTCAAAAATTCACAAATAACTTCACTAATTTTTCATTCCTCATCAGAAATAAAATAGTCAGACAATTCCTGTGAAATGAACATATCTATTGCATGCTATAATGAATCGCTTTACTCAACATATTATATGTTGAGTTCTAATGAGTCCCAACATCTTGAGATAATTTTTAAGCAGGTAGGCCTAAACCGGAACAAATATGTTTGAAGTTTTGTCTTCTTGAGGCGCTACTTTTAATAAATATAACAGTTTCTCTTATTTTTTAATATAATCATTAATTAATTTCAGACCATTTTGTACACACAAGTTAATAATGTGACAAACGCATCGAATATGAAAAAATTTTCATTCAAAACAGTTTTTAAATAATTTTTCAAAATTTCAGTTGCAATAGTATTTTCGCTAGCGTTATCAAATGAAATAACAAAAATTTTGAAATCAATTCTATATTCTCTACAACCTTCATTATAATACTTCTTAGATTTGAAGACCTGTGAGGATGGGAAATTTTTTTAATTGATAATTCTTTTGTTTAAAATCCAATCGGAATCAATATAATATGAAGCAGTAACTATATAATGATTATTGTTAAGAGTTTTTTAACAATCAGAGGTAAGTGCAACTTTATGTGGTAAAGAAAACAAATTGCAATTAATATTTATTTTTGTTCTTCAGCTACTCTAAATATTTCTGATCTTATAGTATTCCTACTGACCAACTTATAATTCAGATTATGAGTGGTTCTAATATATTCTATAAATGCATCGTCTTCAGTCATACTAAAAGGTTGTTCAGACCGAATAAGACATTTAGCTAAATTAATTTTACATATGGCATGATTATAAGTAAAAGTGCCTAGTGTACCACCTAAAGTGCTAATTTGTATTTGTTGTGGTTGGTGTTTGTGGTGTTTACTCTTAATATGTTTGCTAAGTGAGCCAATTTCAGCATTTTTGAGAAAGCATATGAAACATTTGGACACAACTTGCATTCAGCCCTCCTAGCTCCATCAGCTACTACTTTATTAAAATATTTTCAACCTCCAGACTTAAGATTTGCAAAGGTAGTTGATACCTTGGAAGAACTAACATAGCTATGAGGAGCAGTGGTAGGATTGTATAAATGAAATTTGTGGAGTATCGGTTACAAATTAAGTGCTAACCACTCTTCATTGCTTAAACGAAAACTTGCTTTAATTCTAGAAGCAGAAGCCTGACTAGGGTTTGCTCATGAAGAATCATCCATTACTTCTAATTAGATAAGAATATAGTTACCTCACTAATATATATCCAAAAAGAGAGCTTGTAGAGCTTGAGAACTTGAGAGAGAGATTGATAGAGAGCTTGAGGAAGAGATAAAGCTTGTAAAGCTTAAGAAAGAGCTTGAGAGTTTTTGAGAGAAACTTTGTAGCGAGGATTTTTTTGAGAATTTTAGAAGATTTGTTGTGATGAAATGGAGTGGGGAAGAGGGAGTATTTATAGAAGATTTTTAATTATTGCAAAAAATCCGCTGAAATTAGATTCTACCTGTTGAGGGCTATTTGAAAAAAATTATAAATTGTCCCCCAACGGCTAAAATAGTGATGAGGGAGTCGTTGGGGGGATTTTTGCACAAAAAATTTGCAAAGCCCCCTTTGAGCCGTTGGGCAGGCGGTCGGCCCACATGTGCCTTGCCCAACGACTCAGAGAACCGTTGGGCAGTCTGTTCGTGCTGGGCCCGCCCCGGGCGGGCCGTTGGCCGCCTATTGCGAACGAAGATTCGGCCCGTGGAAGAGCCAGACCTCGGTCTGACTGGGTCTAGCCCGGTAGTCAGATGGGCCGAGCCGTGCCCGTGCCACCGCGACAGTGCTCGTGCAGGTTGTCGAGCCGGGCTGGCTTAGTTAACCCCCTAGTTACCATAGTTACCAGACACTTTAGACATAAATGGAGTATTCTTATCAGAGTGTAACATCCTGATCCCACGGGTTTGGAGATATTACTGCGACGTACATACATAGGGCAGATATACTCTCACATATGTATGCTAAGCATCAGTACAAGTAAGAATCAGAATATGGAAGCATAGTGGTAATATACATTACAATATAGTACAAGTGCACTATTATCACCAAGCGTGATACAATATTACATGAATATTACATCACCAGAGGGTACAAAGTATGATTTACAGGGAGAATTACATGGTAAAAAGCTGAAAGATGCTCATGAGCAGCGAAAGGGAATCTCGAGAGCCGATCAAGAAGAGGCTGGAAGAAAAGAGCCACGGACGATCAACCGCTAATTCACCACACTTCCATTGTGCTACTCTGATCTCCACGAAAGAGTCCACTACGTTCCACGAATTGGGATCTGGACATACTGTAACCACCCGATCCTAGATGCACGTATCACAGTATCAGTACTTGATATGACGTACAAGTTGATTTGACCTTCCTGGTAGTCAAATTGAGCTGATTTGCTTTAAATATTATTTTTCAATATTTTAGATTTTTCAGAATTGTCTGAAATTTTTCAGGATTATTTTGAAAAAAATCGCCAAAGTCGGTGTCGACCGATACCGATAATCGGCTCTACAATTTTTTTCGCAAATGGAGTTGAGTTTTTGGAATCTATTTATACGTGAGGGTATACTTGCCTTGCGTATGTACGTCGTCGTAGCGTCCCCGTACCCTCGGGATAGGGTCGTTACACATGCAGATCCAGGGGTTATCAAAAAGCAACCCAATGAGTACGTAAAATGAAGCCGAGTGGCTTGCACAGACAGACACACGTGTACATGAGAAGTGTATCGTGAGCATGGTACATAAAAGCATGTAATGAGATATCAAGTAATGTGTTAGATGCAAATGTGGACAAAACTAGTAGTACAAGCTCAGATTGTGGATTCATGAGATTGATACGTCAAGGCGATAATCCAAATAAGAAAACTCTCATATATATACCATATTCCTCATATGACTGTCGTCTGAGTGTGCACAACCTGAGTTGACCCAAAGTAACAGAATAAGAATATCAAGAAAAATTACTATAACATAGAATAATATGAAATACATAGATCCAAGATAACAACATGTCAAGAAATTGTATAGTACACAGTGATAGTATAACAAGTAAGGAGCAAGCAATGATTTATAATATACAATAATAATAATCAGTATCGTTTGTTATTTCCATCATTCCCAACCAGTGTCTCATACTGATTGAAAATTGAAAGAGCAAGAATTTACAGTGTAGCTTTGGGCTAAGGGTCGTGTCCACGAGAAGGAATGCGATGAAAGCTTTTCAGCGTTTTGTTTAGTAACAAAGAATTGTGCTCGTTTTTTAGTTGAAAAGATAATGGAAAGAAGGGAGATGATTAAAAGAAAAATTGCAACTTTAGAGAAGGCGTTGGAAAAGGTAAATTTTGTATAAAGTTTAAAGAGTGATTTGTTATTTTTTTAATAAAGAAGAGAATCCGGGCTCACTATATCACTACTCAACGATTTGTTCTTCTATTGAAATCCTTAGTGCCTCAACTTGATCATAGGCAAAAACTTAAGATTGATTTTAGAAAGTTTTAAGCAAAGCGCATAAGATGATTGGAAAAATTAACTCTTTTCTTTAAGAAACCATCTTGAATTGAATGTTAAATCATCAAGAAGTTCAAGTATGAGATAAAAACAAGTTCAAGAGGCATTTTTTAAAAGAAGTAGAAGTTTAAAAATCCAAACCCATCCTCATATGCCTTCAAGAACACTTTCCAAAAAGAAAAGCTTTAGTTAAGGCATGCAAATGTCATTGGGTCTTTTTCATGAAAATCACTCAAAAAGAAGAAGAATCGGAGAGAGGAGTAATAGTGAGCTCAGAAAATCGATTTAGCTACTCATGTAAGACAAAGAACAATGCAAGTAAATAAAGTAAGACATACAGTAAAATGGAGTGGAAGAAAAAGTAGCTTGATCCTTGTATTGATGTCACTTCAATCTTCAGAATACAATCACTCAATTCCTCTCTCTCACTGGTATTTGCACTGAATTATAAATTGTAAAACAAATATACAACTTTTATACTATCTAACAAAGAGCCTAAACCTTAAGAAATAAACAAAATTCTAATCCTAATATTCGCTCCCTTCTTCTCTGTTGAAAATGGTATTTATAGGGAAAAACCAGAGGGGAGAGATCGTGGGAAGATTGGGGGAGCAAACGCTCCCCCAACAAAACTAACAAGGTCGCGAAAACGCGGCTAGGGTCGCGTTTCCGCGGCCCTGGTGTGGCCAGGTGGCCACACCCAAGTGGTGGCATTCCCTGGTTTGGTGGTTCTCCCATATCTTCTGCTAGTTTTCTCGTTTCAGCTCTAGAATTTGACGAAATAGCCTTTGATTGTAGGCCTCAACTACTTGATTTGGGAAGATTCATTTCAACCGGTTTTCAACCTCTCTGATTTGCCAAGATCTGCCCTGATTCTCTGATTTTGAATTTATTCTGAATTAAATCAGAATTTGATAGGCTTTTGGGCTTGTTTCTCTTTTCTTTCTTTTAGCAATGGGCCTATATTTAACAAGGAAGAATAAGACTTATTAATAGGATTTATTAGATAAAAAGTATGGTAACGTGACAATGTATATGCAATATATGTGACTGATCACACCCCCACACTTATCTTTTGCTCGCCCTCGAGCAAAATATCAAAACTAATTCTAATCAATTATTAGACCACTTTCGCAGGTCACTCGATTGCACTGAGCATGTGCAACAAGCCGTTAAACCTCTAGGTTACCCCAAGAGGACGAGTTTTGTCTCGTGAGGGTTTTCAGTGGATTGCACCCACAAAATCCATAAAGAAAGAGGAAAAAACTTAGTATTTTCGAAAAGCATTTTGAAAGGAGAAAATATTTGAAGTATATTTGTAAAAGTTTAATTAATCTATAAGTTATAGAATATCAAACTTTTCATTCCTAAACTTAGTCTCTATTTAAAAACATGTCATCAATTAAAGTAAGGAGTCAAATTGTATTTCTCATCTAGTCTATTACTTTATCCTGAGTCATATGCACCATCGTGACTGTGAAGTTTGACTAAGGGTTCTTTAACATTAACTCCTATGCCTTATTTATATTTATTTTTAGTGGTCTTTATTCCTCAATTCCATTAGGCTTTCTAATCTGCCCATGTAACGAGCCTTTAGTCGGTGACACCCAAACCGGACAATTTTAGGGCACCAGGTGAGAAAACACTGAAAAACACCTAGAGGGGGGGTGAATAGGTGTAAGTGCTAATCTAGAAACTAAGTGCGCTAAATGCGGAAGCTAATACAAATTTGCAACACACTTAATACAACACAAGTGTAGCCGAATTTCCCGTGAAGGGCTCTGGACTAACTCCTCTTGATTCCCCTAGATATGGGTTGAGGTGCTATGTGAAGCTCTTGTGGTTAAGTATAAGTGAGGCACACACACAAGCAAGCCAAGCATATAAGGATGAACAATATAAAAGATGCAAGGCAACACAAGCAATATATGATATGATGATATGATTGATGCTTTGCACAATTAAAAGAGAGAGTTGAGAGACAATGGATAAAACGCAAAGGCCAAGATATGTTTTGAGGTTCGAGCCCCTAGCTCTACATCCCCGCCTACACCACCGTGTAGGATTTCCAATCCACTATCTCGCACCGAGGGAACCTCCATCGAGGAGGATTTGTTACAACAAAGGGAGTACCGAACTCCTCTCTCAAACACCGCCTCACAACCAAGGGGTAGGCCCGTAGCCAAACAACAACCAACACCTCTACCGAAGAGGGTACAACCAAACTTCACCTCTCATTAGAGGGAGCAAACACCAACCCAATACAACAACCTCAACCTCTACCAAAGAGGGAGCAACTCAAGAAATCAAGGGTTTACAAATAGTGGTATATCTCAACCACAAACCACTATCCTTTTTCCACAAACAAAGATCCTAAATAGATTAGGATAGAATGATAGCTCAAGTGTGGAAAACAAAGTGTTTTGATCAAAGAAAATCTCTTGGGAAAAATACCAAATGAATATAGAATTTTAGATCAAGAAACAATTCCCAAAAAAACTTATTTTCTTTGAAATAAAACAAAACACTTAAAACAAATAGATGAATCTTTTTGGCACAAAACTCTTTTGAAAACTTGTTTAAAACAGTAGAGAAAGTCAGGAAATTTTAGCTCTAAAAATCTTAGTTAAAACTATGAAGAGATGGGGTATTTATAGCCCCAAAACAAACTAGCCATTGGGCTGATGTGGCAGCCTGACAGGCTTGGCGGTCGGCCGCCCGGTCGACCGCCAACGGTCATATTTATGACCGTTGGGCAAACCCGGTCGACCGCCCGGTCGACCCAAAGAAACAGAGAGCACTGCTCTCAGGTCCGGTCGGCCGCCCGGCCGACCGTCCCTGTGACTGCCAAACGTGCACAGGCTTGTGCACGTCGGTCGACCGCAAGGGTCGACCAGCCCTTGGTACGGTCGACCCGTGCGGTCGACCGTTCTGGCCTGTCAGCCACTGTTCTAGGACAGAAAAACTTGTTAAAAATATTTTTAAAAATCTTTTTAAGTCTTGTAAAAATGCCCAAAAATAGTTTTATCATTTTGCATTGATATATAAACATGTGATAAAAATTTTAACTCAAATATCAAGCATATGAGACTATTTTTGTGTCTTAATATTTTTACCAAAAACCAAAACATGTATTTTTATCAAACTTTGATTTTTCTCAATAGGAAATCTGATTTTTCCTAAAACTCATGAATAGACATATCAAAATAAGTTTTTTTAAGATATGAAGCATGTATGTATATTGAACATATCTAATATACATAAAAATCATGTAAACTTGTTTTGATCAACTATTCATGAAAACCAAATCCAAAACATAAAACGTGTGTGTATTGTGCACTTGAGCATATCAACTATACTAAGCTTTACAAATGGATCTAAACACACTATCTAAACTAGGATACCTAAGTCTTCTTGACGATCTCCATCTTCAAGATGACTTGCTCCCAAACCTTGATCCACAAAGTGCAAAGGAATGATCTTTAAGCTTTGGCACCGGAATCACCATGAAAAGCTTCTAAACTCCTTTTTGAAGCTAATCACCAACTAATATCTTGCTCAATGATCTGAAACTAAAATCACAAGATTATTAGTAAACATAACTACATGAGTTAATCATCATCAAAACTAGGATGGAAGGCCTTGGGCCAACAATCTCCCCCTTTTTGATGATGACAAAACTCATGGAGTTATATATGCATGGATTAAAGTTAAGCTTCAAAGAAGCTCCCCCTTAACTCATGCATAAACAAATAAACATAAATATGCAATGAATAACAATGCATAAACAAGATGCTCTAGATACCAAATGAAATATTCAAACAAAGCATGCTCTAGAGACCAATTAAAATTAAACTAAATTAAACATAATATATGCAAAACATGAATATGAATATGAGGTTTATATATGCATATTAAACTCTCAAAATCTTTCTCCCCCTTTTTGTCAATCATCAATAAAGGGGTAAAAATCAAAACAAAATAAAATCTTTTCCCCTTTTTAATACAAAGAAACAATCTTCAATAAGGGGTAAAAACAAAACCAAATCAATAAATGTTTCTCCCCCTTTTTGTTCGAAACAAAGAATCAACAAAGGGTAAAATAAAATGTTTTCCCCTTTATGTCTAAAACAAAACAAAACCAAATAGGGGTAACAATCAATTAGGATATCAATTGAAAATATGTCAAAGTAGCATCTTGATACCAATTGAAAGTAAACATAGATCAATCAACAAAAGGTATATGTAGAAGAGATGTTAAGCTCTCCTTGCATATATGCAATACAAATCAAAACTTTTGTATTTATCTTTAAACAAATTTTTAGATACCAATTTAAAAACATTTAAATAAACATCTTGATATCAAAAAAGGTATTTTTCTTTTTAAGTATATGATATCAATTTAAAATTTTTATTTTCTATCATAAAGCAAGGGAGTGAAAATACAAATACCAATTGAAATATGAAAATCGAATTTTCTCCCCCTTTATAAAATACCAACAAACACATGCATAGGCTTGAAATAAGATACCAATTGAAAAGCAATTGAAAACTAATCATTGAAATAAAATTAAAGTTTAAGCCTAGCATAAACACAAACATATATATGTATGAAAAATAGATACCAATTGAAATTAATATTCTTTGAAATGCAAACATACATATATGAAATATATGAGTATACAATAAAAGGTCAAAATTGATACCAATTGAAAGAATTCAATGATACCAATTGAAACAACAATAATGATCACATGTATACATCATATAACTATCCTCCCAATCATGGTTCAAGTTTTAAATGATTTTCATTTTAAAGCATACATGAACATGATCTCCCATCCAACCTCCCATAGTTGGTAGGGGTTTTCAAAAATTAAGTTTGAAAAATATAGTTTGTTTGAAAACATCTACCATATGAAGAATATCGTAACTAGTTATATGAAAATTTGTAAACTAGTACGAAATCCTTCAAGTAAGGAATAAACTAAAAATAATTTTCATAAAACACATGTAAATCACATTGTACTTAAAAACACTCAATATTCAATACAGTCCATACATGCTCATGAAAAACATACTCATGAGAAATATTTTAAGAAATGGTGAGTGTACAAGTAATGTGTGACATGGCATTATGAAATTTTCAATTAAGCTCAAAATTCCTTGAAACAAGAAAACATGAAAATCATTAAAACTATTTAATCTTCAAGTTATATGTATGTCCTATACAAATTAAAGTATACATACATATCCAAACACAACGAGTCCACAAAGATATATGCATGAAGGCACGTGGCTCAAAAAGGGATGTATATGTATAATAATAATTTGGATAAAATAGACATATACATGAAGTTAAACAACTAAATTTTCACCAAAACAAATTTCATTTCAAGGTATATGTATGATTTGTCAACACAATAAGTATACATACATATCCCTAAACACAATTGAGTCCATATATATAAATTTGCATGAAAGGCAAATGACTCAAAGGGGTATACATGTATATCTTAAAGTTTGGCAATACAAACATATACATGAAGTGAAAATTCATAAACATAAAACAAATCCAAAAATGAGAATACAAGTTTAAAATGTACGAGTCATCAAAACTAGACTATACTAGCACATCTAATGGGTTCAAATAAGCAATCAAGCCCAAACATATATAGATTTATTTGTAGCCCACTCTATGTACAAGTATATAACTAGTCTTAATGAAAACTAACACTTAAACATATATTCAAATCATTAAGCATCAAAACAAGATAAAAATCAACATGATAAACAACACATGATTATTATGTAAATACACATGTTATTAGATTTGTGATGTACATGATAGTACATGATAGCTAAGCTAACAAGAGAACACTAAAAATTTGACCATATAAGCATGTGTGTCTCAAATAGTATACATGTATGTCAAGGATCTAATTAACATGGTATTTTCATACTAATCACTAAACATCAAAAACATGCTATAAATAATGATGAAATATAAAGCATGTAAACAACAATAATAAGGAGTTAAAAATCGTTACCAAAACCTAGAAGGCAACTTTCTTTATCTCCAAAACATGGTGGTCATTTCCACCAAACTTCCCTTGAAAGTGATGCATCCAAATGATTTCCATGAAGCTCGGAACGCATCCACTCCAAGGTACCGCTACTCTCACGTCTGTTGACACTTAAAAAAGACAAGATTCTTATTGGTCTGAACAATGTCTAAACTTGTTGACATTTACAAAAGACAAGTGACAGACGAGCTGAAGACTAGTTTTCACCCATCTCCGAGGGACAAGGAAGCTACTTGGACTCCACTGATCCAGCAAGCAGACAGTGAACTCGGATTGTTTCTAAACAGACCTCAGTAGGTCTAAAGGTGCTAGCACTTAGCATCACATGAGCCCAAAGGGATAGCCTCACTTGAAAGGCTAATATCACCCAACTTCACCTTGAAGCCATCCATAGCCTCGCCAGGAAGCTAACTCGCAACTTCGTCACAGAGGACTTCCAACTATGCCAAAGGTTTCTTTCGGACTTCACCAGAAGATGTCTCTAGCTCCGCTGTGAGTTCAAAACGGGCATCGCCGCTATTGGTCTGCTATGGTCAACCTTTGACCAATCAAATCCAATCAGATCAAATCCAATTAAGATCAAATCAGAGATCAAATTTGGCAGTTGATTGTCACAATCTCTTGACTCTCCTAAAACGAGTAAGAAGATCAGGGGAAATCCTCCTACGATATGGAAAGGATCAAGAAGATCAACCGACCTGCCAATTCTAACTTCGCAGAAGCTGATCCCAGCCTCGCAGCAAGGCTACTTTCCAGATTTAAACAGATTTGATTCAATCTGTTTCCATATTTTCAAGGGACGATTATACTCTTGCTCTCCCTATAAATAGCCCACCAGGGGTACAAGGAGAGGCACGCATACGGACGCACGAGACCAGAGAGAGGTGCAAGAGAGAGGACTCCACAAGCAGAGGCTTCTTCATAACGCACCGTGCGCTCTCGAATTCAGAGACCTTTTAGAGAATTGCTTTCTCTATCCAGGGTGTTGATACCCTAACATCGTCCTTCTTCTCAAGGAATCTCCGAACCAGGCGAGAAGGAATTCCTAATTGAAGGCGGTTTTGAGAAGCAGCAAGAGGGTTCTACCAACCTTCTATTCTCTGATTCCCCGAACCAGGCGAGAAGGGAATCTCATCGCTCGCATCGTCAAAGGGACAAAGTGGTCGCGCGCTGACCAGACTCCTATCGGCACACTTCTCCAGAATCTCTGAGGAGATCTACTTGTAATCTTTTTTAAGAATACTTGTAATTTAGCACCTCAAACCTTTTATTGTAAGTTTTTTCCCTTTGCAAACATAATGGAAAATAAGATGGCGACTCCGCTGGGGATGAAATTCTCCACTGCCGAGAATCAAGTGTCGCAATCCGACGAACAGACCTTCGGGTCTAACTCTGAATTCAGAAAAGCCGGTGCAGCCAGAGCCCCTCTGGCTAAATCTTCAAGGAAAGTCTCTGCGGAGACAGAAAAGGTTCTCTGCGAACCTACTGCGGTTATTTGGCGCAATAAGGAAGCACGTCCACACTCTGATTCCTTTACTTGTGAGAACTTGGTGGTTCAGTTCGATCAAGGAAGATTCGAATAAGTCCTCTCTGGGGGTGGCCCAATGCTTCGAGCACGGAAGCATAGGAAGGTTTCCACGACCAAGGTTTCGAAGCAGAAACCGGAGGCAGAATTCTGCCAACACCCCTCAGCCTCGCGTGTGGCTAATCAGGTTCCTTGCGAACCTAAGTCTCCTCTGCCAAGGCGGGTATGGAAGCCTAAACAGAAGTCTCCAACCGAAGCTTCAGGCGTAGCTACGCCTAAACCGTGCCTCTCTCGCAAAGAAAAAGGCAAGATGCTTGTCTGCTCCAATTATAAAGTCAAGACGGCAATCATACCGTCGTCCAATTTAAGAGCAGCAATGCCTCGCGCCGGCCTCGTTCTCATGAGCGAAGCTACTGTACCACAGCGTACGCGCAGGGTCCGTGACCGTGAAGCTGAAGCCAAAATACTATCTAGGGCTAATTGCCTTCGCAGCAGCATAGCGGGTAAAGCACCACAGCATGCTCCGCTTTCCAGTGCGGCAAGCACTAAGCTTACGCCTGATGGCGAAGTTAGAACCAAAGCACTATTCAGTGCTAATCCCATCTGCAGGGATAAAAGAAGCAGGACATCGTCCTATGTGCGATCCAAAAGAGCCTTTGCGCTCGATTACAGAGACCCAACCGGGTCTGATTTGAGGGAATTGTTGATGGATAGACAAACCTCTTCCCCCTGTTGTCAACAAGTGGGATGTCACCTGGTGACACTCCACTCGGTCCATTGCCGGCTGGGACCAATCCCCGCCACGCCTCCAAGACGACGGTCAGTTTTCGATCGGCTATCGGTACAGGCCCCGAGGAAACACCACAAAAGGAACATCTCGCGAGATCTACCCTCTGCATCCATCAACATGACCGGAAGAGGACGAGAGTCCCCAGATCCAGATTATAGCCCAGGCTTAGGCGAAGTCTTAGTGCATGAAGAAGGTGTTTTCTGAAACACCAGATCCAGGGTGGCGATACCCTACACTTATGAACAGCCTTCTTCCTTGGCGGCCCTAGCCTCGTCACAGCCCAGGAGATCACTCCAATCATCGGATGAAGAAGATGAAGATAGTGGGTATGCCTCTTCGGCGACAGTTAGCTCGGTGCGAACGGGCAGAGCATCAGTCAATATGGCTGATAATGTTAACGACGACCTTCGCCGGCGCCTGGAAGCTCAAGAGCAAACTTTTAAAACCCAACAAGAAGCCTTGGACAATATTCAACAGATGCTTGCTCAACTCCTCAGTAACCGGAATAACAATGACGCCGGGAGCAATCACGATGAGGAGGAACACTTCAGCAATGAGCAACCCAAGCCGGAGAAATCTAAGGAGGGTTCTTCCTTAGACGCCGAAGTCCTTAAGGGCCTCCAAGCTCAAATCGCATCCCTAACTCAGAGGGATGAATTAAAGAAGGTAGGGGCAGTCTGTCCTTATCTGCTGGAGTGGGATTTGGTGCCATATCCACCGAAGTTCAAACCACCAACGTTGCATACCTATGACGGAAAGAGCTCGCCAAATCAGCACATCTACTATTTCCGGTCTCAGACTGGTAATGTTATAAGCAATGACGCCGTCATGGCCAGGCTATTCATTGGCACCTTAAAGGGGGTGGCATTTGACTGGTTCTGAAGTCTCCCTCCAGGCTCTATCAATTCCTGGATCGACCTGGAAACCCGGTTCCTCTCTCGTTTCTATGAGGACGATACCGAAGTGACCATGGACAAGCTCCTCTCCATCATATAGAAGAAGGGCGAATCTGTCCGTGACTATATTGAACGGTTCAGAAACTTATCCTTGATGTGCCCAGTAGGGATGCCATTACCCATGCTCTTACAGACATGCAGACACAACTTCTTAGACCAAGTGGAAGTTCGCATGGGGGCTGTCAAAGCCCACACCTGGAAGGAATTGGTCGAACAAGCAGAAATAGCCGAGAAGTCGGCTAAAAAGTTTGAACCATCAGCCCTTAGAGGCAAGTGGGGACAAACAACAAAGGGCGTAGCGACCTACCGCAATCTTCTCAAGCTAAAGGTAAAGAGACTATGTCTGTGGAGTTATCCGGAGATGTGCAGTCAAAGACCAAGAAGAGCGGCTTCAACAATCAGGAGCCTAAGTTCCCTCCAAAGCAGTACTCCTTCAAAGACGATCAGGTGGTCACGATATTCCATCTGCTCCACAAAGGGAACAAAATGAAACTGCCAGATGCTCGGCGCCCCAATGAGATAGGGCGCACAAATGACCCTAAATACTACTGCCTCTACCACAGGATGATCCACCATCCTACTGACAAGTGCTATGTCCTCAAGGACAGAATACAAGCCCTGATCGATGCCGGGGTTCTGACATTAAAGACGGAGCAGAAGAAAGTCACTGCCAATATGGTGACTCTTGAGTTCGGCTGCACCCAAAAGGTCACAGTTCCTGACGGGACCTATCCAGTCCCTGCGCCACGGTTGGAAGTCGAGCATCCTTCAGCAACAACTCAAAACAATAAGGGTCTTGTTCCCTTAACATTGGAGACAGGAGAGGTCATGTGGGTACACCCAGACCTCGTCCAAGAAGTACACTGGGATTCAAAGAAGCCTAAGTCAAAGGGCAAATCTTGCAATGTCATCTCCATCTTGCCAGACGACGGCAATCTTACATCGGCTTCCCTCAGTGATTCAGAAGGGGAAAAGCTTGCTTGCACGGCGCAAGCCGATACGCCTCAACAGACGGGCACCCGATCCGAAAAATTATACTTAAGGCAGTATGAAAAGTCTACTGACGAGACACAACAGCAAACGACGTCAGTACAAGCACCAGCATCCACTCCAATCCCAACCAAGGGAAAGAGAGACCTAAGGAGGTACGATTCGACCACGTGTTGAAGAAACCGCCAGGCCAAGGGTTTGATACGCCCTTTCGGTTTGACATATTGGCTCAACTGGCCAATATCCCAGCTCGTACCACTATACACGAGCTCCTTCGCCTCTCAAAAGAAACAAGAGAAGCACTCAGGGATGCGCTAGCCAATTCAGAATCCTTTCTGACATGCATGCCTGAGATCCCTAACAATGACGTTCAGTCTCCTTGCCCAGAATGTCACCATACACAATCAAAGGTGCCTGCTATTACATTCACGGCGGAAGATATGCTTCTCAAAGATAACAAACACGATCGACCTCTGTACTACACCGGATATATCGATTCAACGTGCATTGAAAGAATACAAGTCGATCCGGGGTCCGCACTCAGCATCATCCCCAAAAGGCTTCTCTACTTCCTCGGCATACCGCTGTACAGGTTGTCCGCAACCACTACTACAATATACGGTTTCAACGCCAGGAGCAGTCATCCACTGGGAAAAATTCGACTCCGTTGCAGAATCGGGAGCCTGAAGTCAGAAGTAACATGCTATGTCATTGACGCTGACACATCATATAACCTGCTGCTGGGACGGCCATGGATCTATGCCAACTGGATCGTTCCCTCTACTCTGCACCAATGCTTCAAATATGTTGAAGATGACGCGACAGTACGAACTGTCTTTGCTGAAAAGCAACCATTCAAAGGGGTGGAAAACTACTTCACTGACGCTCTCTCCTGTATCAAGAGGCCGGTGGAGCGCTCAAAGAACCGTTGCCGGATGATGATGAAAGTGGCAACGAGGCGGATTCAGAATCCGAAGCAGGCATGCCGGCCATTCTGACTGGTGAACCAATTATAGCATGTCTCAATAATCCCCTATGTAATACTCCTTCAGAAGATGAAGGTGAATGGGTAATTAATGATAATATTTCTTTCGATTATCCTGCGAGTGTTGGGCTATTTAAATCCATTATGGATAGCTCCCTACACATGCCTTTACATAAACCAAGTGCATCCAGTACACCCATGGAATCCGCAGAAGGAGCCGTCTTGGTAATCCCACCATCCAAAGAAGGTCAGTTACCGATAATCTTCGATAGAACCCAACCACGGGGACCCACGGTCGCAGATTCAAGTTCAGACTCAGACACTCCACAATTCTTTCATTACGCGCAGTCAGTGTGCCATATTATGAAGAAAATGGGATATAACTTGAAGCATGGAGCAGGCCTGAATTTCAGAAAAGGAAGGCGCGGTTTGATGCGGAACTTTGTGCCTAAAGGGAAGCCTGCAAATTACTATGATAGCACACGCAGGGGGTTAGGGTATGTTACACCCACATCGTCAGCAACGGTTCAAGCCAAGGACGATGAACCAATTCCATCACATTCAGCCTCATCCTCCGAGTGGGATTCAGATGTCAGTATAGGAGGAATGTTCAAAAACCTCACTGCTAATATGACCTCAAGCAGTCAATTGGAGCCCGTAGAAGCCACTGACGAGGAACCATGGGCCCAGCAATTAGACCTTCAATGGGAAAAGCGATTCGAATCGCGCGAACCACCTACTGAAGACAAGTTGATGCAGGTCAACTTGGGTAATCAAGACCACCCTAAGCCCATATTTATAAGTGAAAGCCTATCACTTATAGAAAGGGAAGAATTGATAATGCTCATAAAAGAGTATATAGATGTCTTCGCATGGAGCTACGAAGATATGCCCGGACTTGATCCACAGGTCGCTATGCACCGTCTAAACATCAAGCCTGACGTCAAGCAGCAACAACGTCGGTTTCGCTCGAACATTATGGAAGCTATTGAAGCTGAAGTTCACAAGCTCATTGCATGTGCTTCATCCGGGAGGAACAACGTCCAGATTGGGTAGCTAACATCGTCCACATCCTCAAGAAGAACGGAAAAATACAGATCTGCATCGACTACCGTAATCTCAATACGGCTTGTCCCAAAGACGAATTCCCATTACCCATCACCGACGTCATGATCGACAACACATGCGGTTCGAAAGAATGTCTTTCATGGACGGCTTTTTAGGGTACAACCAGATTAAGATGTATCCCGACGACGAGAAGCATACTTCATTCCGAACACCATTGGGGGTATACTGCTACACTATAATGCCCTTCGGACTGAAGAACGCCGGAGCAACCTATCAGCGGGCAATGAGTACAATCTTCCGCGATCATCTCCGAAAAACGGTGGAGTGCTATGTCGACGACATTGCCGTCAAAAGCCGCAACAAGAATGAGCATCTTCGCGACCTGAGAACAATGTTCGACATAATGCGGGCTCGTCAACTGAAAATGAACCCGACAAAATCCTTCTTGGGAGTGTCAAGTGGTAAATTCCTTGGGTTTATTGTCACATCAAAAGGGATTCATCTTGACCCAGACAAAGTCAAAGCCATCCAGAGCATGCATCCACCGAGGAATCTCAAAGAGCTCAGAGGCTTGCAAGGTAGACTGGCTTATATTAGAAGATTCATCGCAAATCTCTCAGGCCGCTGTCAGCCGTTCACCCGACTCATGAAAAAGGGTGTTTCCTTCGTATGGGATCAAGCTTGCCAGGAAGCTTATGAAGACATCAAGAGGTACCTCACAAAGCCTCCAGTCTTAGTGGCCCCTACATCAGGGAAACCATTCTTTCTTTATGTAAAAGCTATGGACTACTCCCTCGGTGCCCTCCTCGCTCAAAGGACGACAATGGCCACGAGCAGGCCATTTATTATCTGAGCAGAACTCTCATAGGAGCGGAATCTCGCTACAACCCTATCGAGAAAGAGTGTTTAGCTCTCGTCTTCGCTGTTCAGAAGACACGACATTATCTGGTCGGCCAGACCATACATGTCATTTCCAGAGTAAACCCATTGCGTCTTCTTATGACGAAGTCAGGATCATTGAATTCAAGATTGGCTAGTGGGCACTTTTATTGTCTTAATACGACATGATCTTCACGCCTCAGAAGGCGGTTAAAGGCCAAGCCCTTACAGAGTTCTTGGCTGCTCATCCAGTTCCGAGCATTCAAAACTTCACGAAGATATCCCTGATGAAGTCTTTGAGTCTTATGCAACCTCAGAAGAGGAAGTGTGGCAGATGTTCTTTGATGGAGCATCGCGAATGGTCCCTAAAGGCAAGATTATTGCCGGAGCGGGGGTTGTGTTTATCTTCCCACAGAACCATGTCCTACCCAGAGCATTTTCTCTGACAGAATCATGCTCCAACAATGTAGCAGAATATAATGCCCTACTCATTGGTCTTTAACTCGCCCATGGAATGGGGGTACGCTACCTCGAAGCTTATGGCGATTCAAAACTGATCATCAATCAGGTTAAAGGTGAATACAAAGTCCGTCATGAGGACTTGGTGCCTTATTATCACACGGCCGTTGAATTGGCCAACCTATTTGAAGGTTTCTATATCGGGCATGTGTCTCGATCTCAAAATACCAAGGCGGACGCTCTTGCTGCATTAGCAACAACACTAGCCTTACCAACCGACACCGAGTATCACCTTACAGTCACAACTCGACATCTTGTATGCTCCAAGCACATGCTAAGAACTCGAGAAGTCTATAATGTCTCCACGGATCTTGAGCCGAGAGATTGGCGCTTTCCTCTCATTGACTATGCTTTGCACGGTCTGCTCCCATACGATCCTAAAGAAGCGGCGTCCGTCAGACGAAGGTCTCTCCGTTTCTACTACGATCCAACTTTGAAGACACTTTACCGTCGTTCATATGACGGTGTTCTCCTCCGTTGCCTTTCTCATTCAGAGGCACAGGAAGCACTCCGAGTAGCGCACGACGGCATTTGCGGCGCTCATCAGCCAGGTCCAAAACTTAAGGACAGGTTACACAGACTTGGATACTATTGGCCAACAATGATAGCCGATGCCATCCAATATGCACGAAGGTGTAAAGCATGTCAGATTCATGCGGATTTCATACACCAGCCTTCGGAGTTGCTCCACCCAACTGTTGCTTCGTGGCCATTTGAAGCATGGGGAATCGATGTCGTAGGGCCAATCAGCCCTTCTTCGACAAAAGGATACCGTTTGTCCTTGCAATAACCGACTACTTTTCAAAATGGGCGGAGGCTATACCACTGGTTGAAGTCAAAACCTCTAATGTGGTTAATTTCATCAAGCACCATGTCATCCATCGATTTGGTGTCCCTAGGCGGATCATCCACGACAACGGTCCCCAATTCATAAGCCAAGTATTCTATCGGTTCTGCGATAAATACCGAATTCAGAATGTGGCTTCAATCGCCTATAATCCTGCTGCTAACGGCTTGGCGGAAGCATTCAACAAAACGATCATCAAGCTACTCAAGAAATTTGTCTCCTCGAACAAGCGAGATTGGGACGAAAAGCTTGGTGAATGTCTTTGGGCCTACCGAACCACGGTTCGGACACCGACAGGCAATACGCCTTTTTCCCTGGTATATGGGTGCGAAGCGGTCATCCCATTGGAAATCCAGATGCCATCATTACGAGTCGCTCTGACCACCAAGATCACATCAGAGGACAATGATCGGTTGCGTCTTCAAGAGCTCGAAGCCCTAGATGAGAAGCGGCTACAAGCTCAACAACATATTGAGCTATATCAAGCTCGAATCTCAAAGGCCTTCAACAAAAAGGTCAAACAGAGGGTCTTCCAGAAAGGAGACCTGGTTTTAGCCGTCACACGACCAATGATTATGACGCACAAGACCAAAGGCAAATTTCAGCCTAAATGGGAAGGACCGTTTGTCATAGAAACAGTCTATTCAAATGGAGCATACCGCCTCATGACCTCAGATGGCGACCTACTCATGATGCCGATCAATGGCAAATTCTTAAAGAAGTATTATCCTTAATCAAGGATCCTTCTCATGATCAAGTTAACATTACACCTCTGATCAAGACCTTCGTGTCCAAAGTACACACAAAGAGAGCCTTTCTCTTCCTCCAAGCGAGATAATACAACTGTAAACCAGTAGGAACCTGGTCACGTACTGGCTATCCCGAAGGAGAATGAAGGTTATGCATATATTAACCAGATAATCCGACATCCTTAACGATTAAGGACAGAGGAAAATGTTGGCCTGTAAGCCCAACATAAATCCTTGACAACTCATCATGCTGAGGGGAATAGCATGGCTAGCCCAACTCAAACGGTAGTTGGTAAAGGCATATCAAACTGTTGACAGCTGGGGGTTTGCTAAAAATCCTGAGGGACCAGTTCCCATTTGATTCCCTCTCCAAAATCACTTACCAATTCTCATCCACAGAATGGTAAGACCACATATACATTTCACTGTTACGTTAACATTAAACCTATGACAGTGATTCCTTCGTTTCTCCCTGTGAGAACGAGACCTCCAAAATCACTTACCAATTCTCATCTACAGAATGGTAAGACCACATATACATTTCACTGTTACGTTAACATTAAACCTATGACAGTGATTCCTTCGTTTCTCCCTGTGAGAACGAGACATCCAAAATCACTTACCAATTCTCATCCATAAAATGGTAAGACCACATATACATTTCGCTGTTACGTTAACATTAAACCTATGACAGTGATTCCCTCGTTTCTCCCCGTGAGAACGAGACCTCCAAAATCACTTACCAATTCTCATCCATAGAATGGTAAGACCACATATAAACTGCACTGTTACGTTAACACTAAACCTATGACAGTGATTTTCTCGTTTCTCCCTGTGAAAACGAGACTTTCTCCCAAATTCCACTACAATCTCGATACTTGTTGACATTTACAAAGACAAGTATCACCAATCTTGAGCTTGGTGGCGTCTCAATCGGTTATGTCATTGCGACCTCTGAACCAGCAGACAGCCGAGTCTCAATTTTGAGCTTGTTGACATTTACAAAAGACAAGTCTCAACCTTGAGCCCTGTTGACATTTACAAAAGATAGGTCTCGATACTCGTTGACATTTACAAAAGACGAGTATCACCAATTTTGAAGCTTGGTGGCGTCTCATTCGATTATGTCATTGCGACCTCTGAACTAGCAGACAGCTAAGTCTCAACCCCGAGCCCTGTTGACATTTACAAAAGACAGGTCTCGATACTTGTTGACATTTACAAAAGACAAGTATCACCAATCTTGAGCTTGGTGGCGTCTCAATTGGTTATATCATTGCGACCTCTGAACCAGCAGACAGCCGAATCTCAATTTCAAGCTTGTTGACATTTACAAAAGACAAGTCTCAACCATGAGCCCTGTTGACATTTACAAAAGACAGGTCTCGATACTCGTTGACATTTACAAAAGACGAGTATCACCAATTCTGAAGCTTGGTGGCGTCTCATTCGGTTATGTCATTGCGACCTCTGAACCAGCAGACAGCTAAGTCTCAATTCCGAGCCCTGTTGACATTTACAAAAGACAGGTCTCATCTTTCGATCCGACAAGGACCGATTTCGGCTTGGTGGCGTCTCAACCAGTTATGTCATCGCGACCTCTGAACTGACAGATAGCCAAGTCTCATTATCCAACCCAACAAGAACTATTTTCTCAAGAAATTGCAATACAATTTGGAACCGCAATTCAGAAAGAAGAACAAGATTGGAGATTCGACAAAAGAAGAAAAAATTTTCATTCACTCCAAAAGGATAAAGTACATGGAGCTACAGGCGCACACTGTAAGATCTGAGCCGCTCTCCAAGGGAGTCCAGCCTCGTCCTCCTGTCATCAGCATCCTGGGCAAGCGCTTGCGACCTCAGCTCGGCCTCATTGAAATCCATTGCCTGGGTCAGACGAGCTTCAACCTCCGCCAAGGTTGCTCTTTGTGACAGTCCCTGCTGTGAGAGCTCTTCATCTTGAGCCTTAAGCTACTCAAGCCGCGCAGTTTCTTCAAGATGCACCAGTTTAGCCTTGGATAAAATAAGATTTGCTTTCCTGATCATTTCCTCGGCCTTCCCAATCTTGTCTTCAGCGTCAAGAAGAGCACTGGTGGAGGCGTCAATCGCACTTCCGACCTCTTCCTGCCTTGTTTCCAAGGATTTCAAGACAGAAGAGATAGCCTCAACAGCTTCTTGAGCAGCAAGACGAGCCTCATGTTGTTGAGCGACAAGACGCGTAAACCGCTCATCAATTGAAGACTCCAGGTCCGAGCGACTGAGACAGCGCTATTCCTCTACATCCTTCTCAAATTCATCCACCAGGAGTTCCAAAGCAGTAGCCTGGTGATACCCCTCGAAATTCCGAATACTTTCGATGCCACGGGAGAGGACCACCTTTAACTTTGAGAACGGCATAGTCGAGCCCTTCAAAACTAGGTCGATAGTCTGCCCTAAGCCTTTATAAAAGTTATCAACGAGGTCACCTATATAGTCGTTCTCAACCTCAGCCACTTCTGGTAGAGAGGTAACCTCAAAGAATCCACCAGCCTGGTTGACACTATCGTGGAAGGAGCAATGGGAACATCAACAGCAGGGCAGATTGTCAGTGATCTCTGCGGAGCCTTCATGGAAATCAGTGCGCTAGCCACCGCTGAGGTAGGGCTGGCAACCATCTCCTGAACAGCAGGCTCAACCACCAGAGTTGGGAAGTAGGGCTTGTAATCACCCTCAGCTCCGCACTTGGCAAAGTTGTCGGCACCTCACTCGTTGATATAGTTGGGAGTGAAGACACCTCCGGAACGGCTCTCCCTTCAGCCTCTGGTCCTTCGGCTGACTTGGGCCGATAAGAGGGCAGGTCGCCATATAGCGCATCCAACACAGCAGCATCCGCCGCGGTCGAAGCGCTCATGTCACCCCTTGACCCTTCGGGGAAATCTTCTGGCTCTCTTAAAGTCGATGCATCTTGAGGTCGAACACCTGTAACAAGACTGCGATTAGTCGCAACACTACATGCAAAAGTAGCCAAGAGGTTAGGACAATACCAAAGGATGATGTTGCCTCAAACATCTCGTCAGCCACATCAGTTTCCAGCGGCTCCATCGGGAAATTTTTGGCAGAATCAGCACGAATAGCTGGCCCGCTTTCGCTTGCCGGAAAAAAGTGCATTTTTATCATAACATTTACCATCACATTTTCATATTTATTCATTTAATTCTGCACATTTATTAATATTTTGTGATTTATTGTGTGCAGGCCTCGAAATAATAAAAAGAAAGAATTAAAGCTTAAAAAGAGCCCAAAAGCCCACATTTGAAGCCCAAGTGCAAAAGTGCAAATATCAATTGTCAAAGTGCAAATACACAAGGGCTAAAGTTGCAATTATCAAAGAAGAGGGAAGGATAGACTTCTATCCAACCCTAAACACTTGCAGGATGAGGATAAAAGCCAAAGATAAGAGTGCAAAGATAAGGAAATTCGTGGATAAAGATATTGGGAGATTTGAAATCTAGATAACTTGATTCCCAAGTTATATCCAAATCCCATGATAAAGAGCCAGGATGCAGCTTCCAGAAGCAAACGCCCAGATGGACGGACCAGGAGAAGCCACGCGCCAAAGCGCGTGGCAATCTGCCACCAAAATGCCGCAATTCCACGGCAAATGCCGCATTTCCACGGCAATTCAGATAAGCCAGGGCAACGGCTTTTGTGTACGACTTGTGTTCAGACTCTAACTCCTTCTGCGCCTATAAATACCCCCTGCAGTGCAACGTACAGAGCGTCCAGAGGCAGAGCCAAGGGCCAAAAGCTAGGGTTTTTAGGTTTATCTTTTTTTCTAGTTTAGTTTTCTTTTCGTTTTTCTTTTGTAAATTCTGTAACTGAGAGTGGAGGAAGCTTTCATGGAGGAAGGAGTCCATGCTTGTACTGAGGTGACAGCGGTGTAAGCCTACTATTTCTTCCATTGTTAATGAAATCCATTTAAGGTTCGTTTTGTTCTTTTATTATTTTATGTTCTTCAACTCTTGTTTATTCTTGTATTTCTCTATTCTTGTTTTCTTCATTTGTTTTTCTCTAATGCCTTATGAACAATGAGACCCAATTGCTTGAGACTAGCCTAGCAAAGAAGAACCCTTGATGGCTTATGGCGATGAACATCCTATACGCCATACTTGCAAGTCTTCTAAGAAAAGGTAAATCATCGCACGGATCAAAGGTAAGCAGGCTGAAGAGGTTTGTACGTGTTATAAGTTTTTTCTTTCTTTTCTTTCTTTAGTTTATATCCACATCTTCCTAAATTCTTTTCTTCCACTTCATTGTAAATACCACTTCTTCTTCTCTATCTTCTTTCTTCCTAACTTAACATTAAATAATAAAATTTTTTAGAGATAACTTACAAACGCTTCCATCGCTAGTCCCTCCCTGAGGATCACGACCCGCATAGCCACTGCTACCGCGGATTCGAATTGAGAACTTTGCACAACTTGTTCTAAATCTAACATCTATATTTTTGCGTGTAGGGAAAAACTCAGTCAAAATTTTGGCGACGTTGTCGGGGAGGGACGGTAAGTTTTTCTCTAAAATAAAAAAATTATTAACTATTCTTTTATTCTTTTCTGTTTGCAGGTTGGAGAACAGAAAAACAGAAGCAGAAGTGGACATATAGCAACTCTGTGCCTCTGCCTCGAAGGCAGAGCAGCAGAGCCTGTTACTTTGCCGCGCAAACGCGGCAATAGCCGCGGTTCCGCGGCAGTAGCAATGAACTACTGATCAATTTTTCTGTAGGTTGCTGAAAATTGTAATATCTGCTTTCTGCTCTGTTAAATTTGTTCTGTGATAACCCTGCTTACTGCTAATTAATTCAACAGTAAAATATTTGTTGTTAATGATAAAAATTGATTAGACGTTTGCATATTAGGCACGTGTCTTTTCAATTACTTTATTTTACTGTTGAAGAGTGCTGGAGTAAGGTACGTTCGCATTGCATGTAGAATAGGACTCATCTCTTGGTTGATTTCATGCTTTGAGTGAATCTTATTTACATATCTTGTACACTTGCACAAAAATATCTTAAGGGCATAACCCATTAACAAGATAAGGTGGGGATTTCATCACCCTTCCTTAGCCCAAAAATCATTTCCAAGCACTCACTAACCAAGCCTAACTTAAAATTAGTAGACGTTGGCCCCAGGGACATCTCGGACTCAATTAGGAGATTATCCTAAGGGGGAACAGTGCTGGAATTTGACTCTTGCCAAATCAGTGTCTAGGAAGGGGATTGAGGGCCGAAAGTCCAAAGATTGGTGGTTATTTATTAAGGAACGTCTTTGACGGAAAACCTCCCACCACTCTTGCCCTGACCTGGCTAATTACTTGTGGTCAAAGTCTGCACCCTACCTCCCGTGGACAGTCTAACCAGTTAGGAGTCGTCTAGGTCATAGGTCTACCCTAACTTAGGTTAGAATTTTTTCTTTTTGTTTGTTTGTTTGTTTTTTTATTTGTTTGTGTTGGTGTGATATGGCATATAATAATAATTTTTCCAACTTTAATCCATATTACACACCTAACTCTTTTTCGGATATTACCAACCCGGCATATCATAATTTTGACCAATCTAGTGTGCCAGAATAGTCTTATCCGAATGATTATAACCCATACCCCCCATCTTATGACCATAATTTTCATACTTTCAACTCTTCACAGAGTTCATGGGGTTTCGAGTCCCCCGAGTCCAATTTCAACCGACTTGTCCTCCGTCTCCACCTTATCCACAATATTCCCAGAGTCATACTCAGATCCCCCATTCAGAATAGACTACCATCTATCGGGGAAATGATAAGTATGCATGAGTCCAAGCAAAAATTACCATCAATCGCAGACATGATTATGCGTGAGTCCACCGACTCATAACTTCATCACGATTACACTTCATCCTTTCAAGTCCAATCACAACATGATGCACCTATCGACTATGAAAGGATGCTTGCAGCCATGACTCAGGCTAGATTAGCCCGTGATCGTGACATAGATCTGATGGTTCAATCCTTACGTTCTCACCGTTCGGCCATTTCTGATATCACAGACCACTCTCTTAGAGCCGACGAACCAAGTTTCTTTGGACAACAAGATTCTAATTCTAATTCAGTACCATCTTGTGAACTTGCCGAAACTTCAAATTTTGATAACTTGGCAAGTTTTTTCCTTTCTTGAAATAGAACTTGAACATGAATATGATCATGATCCTCCACTCGGTGATTCAATTTTATTTCCTGTTTCAATAATGACTCCAGTGTTTCCACTAATTTCACTTTTCCCGAGTCAACATTGGATCCTGTTCCAATTCATCCTGAAATTGAGTCACCCATTTTTGATGATCATATTGAACTTGACCAATTATGCAATTTTAAAAGTCCCATGGATAAATTGGCAAGTTCTGATTTTTATATCATTGAACCTATGAGATATGTGACCTAGATTCTCAATCTATGATCAAGTTCAAATTCCTGAATCATTATTGACTCCTGTTCTGTTACCTGAATTAGGTAATATTTTAGAGTCAGTTTTGATTCCCATACCTATCATTCCTGAACTTGAATCACCAACATTGAGTCACATGCCATTGTGGAAGATGATTGTGGACTTAAGCTTAAACTTATTGATTTGGACCCACTTCCTGAACTTAGCCCGACTCCTGAGCCTTACTTGATTTGAGCTTCTTCCCTGAGTCGGTATTCGTTCCCGTACCTATAATGTCCAAGTCAATAATTCCATCTTTCCATACTCCATTTTGGACAAGGAGGTTGACACAATTAACTCTGAAATTTATTATGAAATTTGGAAATTTGATGGGGTGAAATTTTAAAAAATGATCACACATACATTTTCATGGGTTATACAAGAAAAATTTTTGGTGGGTTCCTCCATGAAGTATTATGTTATCTTGATTGGGTAGCAACGCTTGGCCCAATTAGACCACCACCGGAACCACCACCTTAAGGTAACTTCTGCCTTCCCTTGTTCTTTTTCATGCATATATGTATTCATTCATACATTGAGGACAATGCATGAGATAAGTATGGGGGTGGGCTTTACTAACATACTAACATAGGTAGAAACTAACAAAATCTGCTAAAAAAAAATCTGAAAAAAAAAGTTATAAAAAGGAAATATTTTGACTTATTTTTTTTTGAAAGAAATCTAAGTTAGTTTTAGGATTAGGAAAATCATGATTTGGATTTCTAAAACTTGGTCAAAATAAATAAATTGTTTAAATTTTAGGTATAGGAGAAATTGAATAAGTAATTAGTCTTGATTTTTTACCTTAATGAAATGTGCATACCTAATGCATATCTAGGATTATAAGACAAAGACCTTTGTGCCTCATATATAAAAAAAAAAGAAAAAATCACTAATTAAGCTGGATACATGTGCCTCAAGAAGCATAAGTATTCATGCCTAAAGGTGAGTGTAAAAAAAATAATAATAATAATAAAACCTTAGTTTTGTGGCCTAGTTCATTCGAATTTGAGTCCGTGGGTGTTTTCTCACCTGGTGCCCTAAAGCCGACCGTTTGGGAGTCACTGACTTTAAGTTCGCTACATGGTGGATTAGAAAGCCTAAACTAAGAAAAATTACTTATATGTACTAACACATCTAATAATCAATTAGTTAGGTATTAGGGCCTCAAGAAGCCTTGATACTTACACGAAAGAAAATTAGATGATTATACATATCAAAAAATATATATATATATAATAATACTTATATAATAAAGAGGCATGAGAGTCCAAGTTAAGGAATTCCTAGTATAAATTCATAAGGATGCATATGATTTTGGTAACGAAAAAGACTATATTAGAAATTCAATTTTAATCCTTACCTAAAACGAATAACAATTCACTTTATTAAGACTAAGTTTAAAGAATGAATAAAATGATAATCCTAAAACTTATAGACTACTTAGTCTCTTCAAATATAATTCAAATATTTTTCTTTTTATGGATTTTGTGGTGTAATCCGCTGAAAACCCTCACGAGACAGCACTCGTCCTCTAGGGTAATGTTTAGACGGGAAAGGTGTTGTATTGTGGAGTATAATTTGCACACAAAATATATTCAATAAAAAGAGATAAGGTTTAGATTCAACCTCAAGTGCTTGATCACTCCACAAATGTATTCCAAATGATTTATGTACCCTTTCCTATCTCCGTTACAGCATGGGCTATACCGAGTCGATTCTCAGGGAGAGCTTGCGATGGAACGTTACGGTTGGTAGTGAAGAAAAGAAAACGAAGATTCATCTTTGTCTTAAAGAATAAAATGAATTGGAAAAAAGAAGTAAAGAATTGGTGGATGTTCATGATGGAAAATGAAAAGAAATCAAAAGGAGATTTGCTTGGAAATAAAACTAAAAGAATGAAAACTTTGTAGAAGATTTGAAGATGGAAAAAAAATCATGACTAGCTAACCTTACTATCTTGCTAAACTTACTAACTAAACTCCGTGATGGTAAATACGTGCCTCATGTTGATTCATCGGCAAAGATTTGTCTTGCGTGTTGGTCTAATTACTTTCCCACTTGGATGACGGTGATCACTCTTGGACTTGTCTTGTAGACGCATAGATGTCATTGGCC